>JAVQJS010034413.1:0-10849 GCA_036024795.1 Galaxias rostratus
CAACAAAACCCTCTTCTTTTTTTTTTTGATTGTTTTAATTTTGCCCCCGTAACCCCTGGTCGCGGCATTGTCCCCCCCCCCCCCCCCCCCCCCGGCGTTAGCGATAGGGGTTCCTCTCCCAGATTTATCTAGCCACAGCATTAATCATTCCTATAACTCATGTCTGCACACCACTAGCCAACAGACTCATTAGCTGAACCTGGGCCGTTGGAGGCTATAAATCCAGCCCCGGGGGGAGCATCGGTATGTGACAGCCATGGGAGAACCCATCAGCCAGGAGATCCACCATGCTGGTGGTGCTTACCAGGAGGGCAGTGGGGGGAGTAGTTTGAGGGAGGGGAGGGTCTAGAGGGAGGTGTTGGTGGTGGTGGTACTGGGCAGGGTGTCGCCTCCAACTGCCCCCCCCCCCCATCCCCAGTCTATGGCAGGGAGCACAAGTGGAACCTTTAACTGACAGGGAGAGATGAATGGGAGGGAATTATCTACCCGCTCGGCCAGATAATTGCTCCATTTGGCTCTGGGTTGGGGAATGGCTTCTAATTACCCTTCCGCTGTGCCCCCCCCCCCACACACACACACATACACACCTCCTCGACTGCCTGAAAAAAATTCACACATGTTGAGGGGGGTGGGGGGCAGGGGGACGGCGAACAACCGAGTTGCCTTGACCACACTTAACGAGTAGCAATCTCAGCGGCCGGTTGGCGACAGGTCCAATTTAATCATTGACCTTGAGTCGAAAAAAGCAGAGTTAAAAAAAGGGGAGAATTCCTCATTGGGAACCCCAACCGGCCACACTAAAGGAGCGCCTCAGATCCACAAGGAGCTACTGACTGGTATTAAGGCGAATAGCAAAGGGAAATTATCTACAGACCTCTCAGAATAAATTCTCCTCGCTTGACTTATAAGGATGAGTTAATAGATAGCAGTGCGAAATGAGAGGATTGTGGTGCGGGAAAGTGGGTAACGATTTGGGTGAGAACCCTGGCAGGGTCTGTAAGCCTTCAAAGTGAAAACCACATTAGCTTATCTGAGCCCAGAAGATAAACAACCAGTCCTTTTTCTTTAAACAGTGATAACGCCGTCAATTATCATGCCTTTAATATGCAAAATGCTAATTGTAAGAAGCGTGAAACTGTGAAATGCTGATTTGTAGCAGTTGGGGCCACTGCACCGCCAGTCCTCTCTTGAAGTGCTGGTGGTGATTGGGCGGAGGTGTTGAGAAGCAGAAGTGTTGCCTTTGCCTATTGGTCTGGGGGGGGGGTTGCCGGGGGGACGCTGGGGCTTTTAGCACGTCCCCGTTAATAACAGGAGGTGTGTCCTCGTCTCCTCCCCCTCTGCTGTGATTAACCGGTGGTTTACGTGGACAAAGGGGTAATTTGGAGCCCATGAGCATTGTGTTTGTTTCCCCCCATGACCCCCCACCAACATAGCCTGCCCGCTTCCTCCAGGTCTCTTACTGTGGTGGCCGTCCCCAAGCCATACTAAGTCCGCAGGGAAAGGGGTGGTGACTCATAACTTAGGCAGAGGTTCACAGAAGTCTCACTAGTCAGCAGGCATTTGGCCCTGTCTGCAAGTAGGACAGAAAATACCGGTTTGTCAGTTCCCTGTTGCCTTGAATGATGCATGAGACTACCCCCCCCCCCCCAAGTTTTACCCCTCTCAAATCAAAATGGTCTCGGACATTTACCGTTTCATACCGCAAAGATGGTCAACAAGGCTGGCCATGGCTAACGTTGGGGAGGGGGGAGATCGCATCCAAAGGCGCTTGCGAGAGCAGGCGGTGACAGCTTTAGTGCTGGTGCCTGTGTCCTTGTAGGAGAGGGGGTTCCGCAGGGGAGGGGGACCGTGACAGATGGAAGCCCAGGGACGGTGGCCTGCCTCTGGGCTTGGCGACGGGCCTGAGTGGCTGGTGATGACTGGAGGGATACGACTGCAGTGATGGGGCTTAGAGGGGATGGATAACCGGTCCTGCCCCTGACAGACTCGCTGATAGGAGGCCTGATATGTGATGAGACGGCCAGGGCACTGGGAAAGAGGCTCGAATGCTGTTTGGGAGGTTGGGTGGCGGTAGTCGCCGGTTGTGTATAAGCCTGCGTCCGACTCCAAACACAGGGGTCAAGAAGGTGGCAGCTTCTCTATATTCAGGTCTCACAGTTAGACTTGTGTTGATCATTCACTGATGTGGATCATTCACTCATGCAGTTTGTCTCTGAACAGTACCCCCACCACCAGTAAGCCAAGCTTCTCACCACAATGTTTTGGTATTTCGCTTCTCTCCACAATGTTTAGATTTTTCCACACTCAATCCGGGCGAATATCTCCCATGGCGTGGAACTCTAGCGGAGCCGTCATCTGTTTGTTTGTAGGGATTCAGATTATTATTGTGTGACCAGAGGAGTTAAGGGCTTATATCCCCGGCAATCTCACCGGACAGTAATAATTGCCGAGGCACCCTGGGAAAATAAACGTCAGCTTGAATGATCCTTGCGCGCCATGCAATCCGTCCTCAAACCCCACTGTTGGTGGATGTGGGGATTTTCGACCTGCAAGTGTAACATTCCTTTCACCTAAACCACAGTCAGGTCTCACAGGGAGGCGGTTCAGTTAAGGATCTGAGCTCTGCTACGCGTTGCCGCGAGCATTAGCTGTGGCAGGTTCCTACATTTCACATGGCACATGCAGTAGATTTTTCACGCACGCGATCACGCACACACTCACGCACGGGCACGCACGCACGCACACACACACACACCCGATGGAGGCGGCCGCGGTAAATCATTAAGACTGTCACCAAGCGCGTTTGACAAGCACGGATTTATCGTTCCCCCCGGGAGGAGAAGAGCAGGCGAAAACAAAGGTGGAAGGAGGCGAAGCCACAGGGCTCCGTCTCCGTCTGGCAGGCGTCGCGCCGCGGACAACGCCGTCCCTTTTACCCCGATGGCCACACCTCGTCCCCCGGCGATGCTGGCGGTGAGGCCGAGGGCCCGCCACCCCGCTAAACCTGGGAATGGTGAGCCGGGCGGGTCACACAGTTGAAGGGAGAGCGGGAGGGAGGGGAGGGAGGGGAGGGGTGGGGGCCGGCAGCGGTCTCCGCGGCGAGCTGGATGGAGCTGATAAAGCTGGATTGTCTCGGGGCCTAATCAGAGCCAGATGTGGTCCTGGCTCTCACCACGGTGGTCCAGATCCACATCTGCTGCGTCAGGGAGGGGGATACTTGAGGGGGGTGAGGAGGGGGAGGGGGGGCGCAGCTGGATGACCCCTGACCCTGCAGCCGAGGCTGACAGCTGTCGCGGGTGCGGGCCCGGCGGACGGCCGTGGTCTCCTCGCGTGGTTTACGACTCCGCTCCGGACGCGGCAGATTAGGGAAGAGTCCAAAGGAGGATCCTCTGCCGTCGTGCACGTCACGTTGAACTGCGGTGGGGCTTGCTCGCTCTGTTTTCATTTGGCTTATCACAAGCCGCGCTGGCTGATACCAGGACATGTTAAAAGACTCACGTCTTCATCGCGGACTTGGCTGTGATAGATATTTTGGTGTGTTGCTTGGAGATCTAGTGCTGTCCATAGACAGGCGGGGGATGCTGTTTTGAAAGCAATGGGTGGCCACGCCTAATATTGATTTGTCACAGATTCTCTTTTCACTCACCTTGAATGTTATGAATATATAAAACGTACCAAATAATTGATGACGGTGAATAGTTTTTTAATTACTTAAAAGCGTTTATTTCACACCCACCTTAACCGTCTGCGCAGTCCTGTTTCTGTCAAAACAGAAGGTTTCGTGGCCAAGCTGCAATGTGATCACTATGATAAATGATCTCAAGCAGAGTCGAAATATTCAGCGTGCCTACAGCGCCAGGCGGATTTCGTCAGGTTTGGAATGGATGCTGAATTCATTTGTCTTGATTGACGTGTGGTTTGGAACTCAGTAGCTCCTGCCAGTATTCAAAGGTTAAAAAAAGGTCCCGCCCCCCCACCCATTGTCTTGGCATTGCTCTGCCCTGGTAATTTTCCAACCTGTTTCATTTTTCCTTTACATCCACCATTCGACTAGGCCAAGCTTAACTCTCAATAAAATACAAAACATTTTTTCATTCACACACACTTGAGCTAAACAAAAAAAGATTGTCGTGGCATGTACGGCGAAAATAATTTTACCCGCCCTCTGGCTTGGAAGGCCGACTTTAAAGAACAGCACTAACCTTTGCACACCTTCTTATACCTTATACTTGGGTAGCTTAAGTACACAGGTGTGTGTAAAGAAATTAACCGTCACGCGTACATGACATACTCTTTATAGCCGGGAGTTATTTTATAGCCGCTTTATAGCTGAGTCATGTTTATGTATGCTCCGGAAATGTTGTGAATTCCATTCGGAACGCTCCCACTGAGGTCGTGTGATCGGCGATAGGGAGAGCGTGAGCCCCATAGTAAAGCTATCAGTGGGCCAGGTTAGCTAGTTCAGCTCGACTAGCCCGGGGAGAGGCAGGGACTGGGGCTGGGGCTGGATGATGGACAGCCTGGTGGTAGGAGCTAGCTGCTCCCCGGAGGGCTTTGCGTAGATCATCGGAGACGTTCCTTTCCTCTTTGCTTCCTTCCTCTCTCCCAGACAGAGAGAGAGAGGGGGCGGGTGAAGGGATCTTCTGTAATGCCAATGCACTTGATGAAATTCACCGCTAAAAGGTGTGTTAGGGGATTTGACTCTATAGCATCGGAGAGGTACAAGTCAAGCCGATTCCAAATTGAAAGTTACATTCTGTCTTTTTGGAACGTTGTGCTTTGAGGACACATCTTATTACTGCGGCGTGTTTGAAAGGTCAAAGGGTTCAGTTGGTCCATTGATAACCCCTTGTAGTCGAATGGCTTGACAAACCTTTCTCCTCCAGGTGAGAAAGTGAGCTATGTGTCAGACTGAGGACGACCCGGCCGTGAACTGTTGCAGGATCTCGTTATGTCCATTGGCTCCTGGCATTTGAATGTTACATGGTACATTAGCAATCCCGGTTTACTGGGATCTAGGCTATAAGTTGAGTCTTCAATTCGCCTTCTTTGGGGTGTATGTAGGATGTGCGTTTTTCCTGAAAACACACAGTGCACTGTCTACTTTTGGCAGCAACAAACAACAACAACAACAACAACCGCTGCGAGACAAATAAAATAAAATAATAATAAAAGAATCTTTATTCAGATTCTGATACTGGATCAGAATGCTTATTTGGAGCGACAGTCACTGCAAACGGCCTCTCCAAACTTCAAGTTGTAAACTGGAAATTCTCTCGATACGAGTCACGTCTACATCCACCTCTAAAAAAATGTGACCTGCCTATGACGCCGTTGCTCACAGGAAGTCCAGTCCGCGGCCCAGAATGCCCGCTGCGGTTTGTGGGTGCGCGGCTCCGGTCGCCGGGGGGGCCAACCGACGCTTGTGGAATTCCAAGTTTCATGCTCTCCCGGTTTGACCTGCGTGTTTTTTTTTGCTTTCTGTCCAGTTCAAAATAACAACGGGGCCATGGAAAAGGCTTTGGTAAGGATAATTTCACTGCCTGTGCAAAAAGTCTTCCTGCTTTGATGTCTTTACAAACCTACAAGGTTAGACACACGTTCCTTTATATGGAAGACACAAACATTTTTACATTTTTACCTAAAAGCCTGCAGGATAAAATGGAACGCTCTGTGACGACCTGAGCTCTCTTCATGGGGCGGCCTTTCCCGTTTCGGTTTTGATGGATTAGGTGGGAGAGCGGTCGAATGTGACTCCCTTCCCTGTCGTCACCAAGGTGAAGGAGACCTGCGTCTCCCGCCCCCCGATGACGGAGTCGTCCGTCACAACGCGGAGGGTCGTCTGTCCTCACGTCCTACGCCGAACGGGCCAGGACGCTGCCTGAGGTGTTTCCCCGCGGCGGACCCGCCTCCCAGGCTCTCAACGCTCCAGGTGTGTCTCCGCGCTTCGTCCGTCCCCGGGCCCCATCCCGGCCGTCTCACGTCTTCCCTGGTATGCGTTTATCAAGACAGAGACAGTCAGACAGTTTTGTTTTGAGGGAGACAGGGAGACAGGGAGCCAGGGAGCTATGGAGCCAAATGTCAGAGATGCTAGTGCTGGTTGACATGTGTGTACTTGCTGCGTCGAGAATGAGCCTGTATTGTGTCTGTGTGAGTGTGTGTGTGTGTGTGTGTGTGTGTGTGTGTGTGTGTGTGTAGGTGTGTGTGCGTGTGTGTGTGTGTGTGTGTGTGTGCGTGGTGAAAGTGTGTGTGAGCGCTTGTTCCAAGAGTCACGTGTGGCCCAGCTTCCCTCAAACTCAGCCACCTCCCCCTGTTGCCGTCCCTGCTGCTGAAGGTGTCCGACCTCCAAGAGCCAGTCAGGTGACGCATCCAAACCCAGAGGGCGACAGGCCGTGATTGAGGGCCCCTCAACTTGCACCTCTCTCTGCCAAAAGGCAATGTTGCCCTCGACACACCAGGCTTACGTGCCATATAACTGGCAGCGTGGGGTTATATTTGGGGCTATTTTTTGCCAGCCTCCGTCTTATACCCGGACGGGACCGGGGTGATTTAACGCATGTCGACTTTAAAAAAAGGCCCTGTAAATCCAGCCCCGCGCGGCATTGAGCGGCGAGCCGCGGAGGCAGTAAATAACTTATCGCTTGGACGGGAGCCGATCGCTCACTGTCATCTCCTTCCCGGCATTAACCCATCGTCACCTTCGATATCTCCCTCCCTGAGTTACTGTCTGTCCCGGGGAACAGGTTCGCTGCATCACGGGACGACACTCGAGCCTATTGACTGCGTGTGTGTGTGTGTGTGTGTGTGTGTGTGTGTGCGTGCGTGCGTGCGTGCGTGCGTGCGTGTGTGTGTGTGTGCGTGTGTGTGTGCATGCGCCAGCGCAGCAATTTATTTGTCAAGTCAATATACGTTCACAGTGGGTTATTATCTATTTTGGGATTTGACAGGGAAAATAAAGCTGCTCGTCAGCGAGCGTCTGAGCACCATGGGGGTATTGGTGGATCCAGAGGTGGGGGGTGGGTGGGTTGGGGGGGGGTGTTTGGGGTGGCTGGCACCTTGTTTTTAGAGTCAGTAATAGTAGAGGTTGGTGCATGCTAATTGTATCGCAAAACACAAGGGGCCCTGAGATGTTTTTGCCTGTTTACCAGTGGATTTGCCCCAGAAATCATATTGCTGAGGCATCTGTATCACATCCATCCATCCATTATCAGAACCGCTTATCCTATGCAGGGTCACGGGGGGGCTGGAGCCTATCCCAGCAGGTATTTTATAGTATGGATTTGGATGTACAATAAATACGCGACTTTGTGTCTTTGAATACATCATTATCACCATAATCATCATTATACATCATGTACATAATCAATTTAGTATTTTCTGTCATGTGGTCTTTGAGGGGTATCTTGTGAGGCATCAGTGTACCATGGTAAGATCTGTTCCCCTCCTGCACGGCGTTGTTGAGATGGACGGTTTATTTTCATATGTTGGGGGGAACAGGATAGGCCGGCGTGACATTTTAGCAGCGCTATGATTTATTGTCTTATTGTGGACTCCTGTTTAACAGCCTGTGTAACCGCTCATATAAAAGGCTTGACTCCTTGCCAGACTGAGAACTCCCTCTGACACTGGACACAGGTTGCTTTCCAGCATTTTTACGTTGTCTCCACGAATGAGCACCCTTCCTCACTGTTTGGGTCTGTCCAAGCCGATTCCCCCGAGAATGTGTTTTACATTGATAAAGTATAGTTGGCATGATTAAGTCTGTGGTTACTGAACAAGGAAGAACTTGTTATCTCCTCAGAGAGAACTGTATCAGTATGACCAGCGCTCCGCATCCCAAAACAACGATGTCACCCTAGATCGGCGTAAACAAAACCAAGAGTGCTGATTCCCTTTCAGAGCTCCGGCATTTCCTACGGGGCTCCCGGTCGTTCCTACCCACCTCGAGCGGGAGAGGAATGATATCCCGGGGCAGAGGACACCTGAGAGCAAAACTGGCATAGCTGCCAGGGGCGTGTCCTCCAGAGAAAAGGCGAGGTCAACCAGCAGGGCACAAGCCTGGTTGAACCTGTCAGGAGTTTGAGTGGCAGGCGGGGGGGGGGGGGGCGGGGTCCCGGCCAAACCGACAGGGAGTATCTGGAAAGAGCCCCCCGACCCCCCGGCACCTATTGTTCTGGCTGCGGCACTGCTCGACACGCTCCGTCGAGGGGCAGGTGCTCGGGAGTGTGAAGAACGGAAGCCCTCGGACAGGCTTGGCTGGGGGCCATGCCCTCCCGAGAGGAGACAAAAAGTTCCCCTCTCACCTCGACGCGGCGGGGGGGGGGGGAGGACACCCTGCGTTTTTTCCCACACGCAGCGTGTGCCGCTTGTGTCTTGCTGGAACAGGAAGAACCAGCCGACCTCTCAGGCCAGCGTGAACCCCACGTGGAAAGAGTTGGTCATCTCCTCGTTCTTGCTTTGTGGTCTGGTAATAGAGGCAATAAAACCCATACGGATGCATTGTACATACTATGTTCTATGTCATTTCAGACATTAGAAACTCCAACCATAAAACATATGGCAACACCATTATCCTTACATTTGCTTGTTTTCCATGCTTACTGTATTTAACGACTAAATTGCAAACTGCCTTTGGGTAATTGGGAACAGGGGATTAAGCTGAATTGGAGGTCCTTGGAGTGACGATAAGACAGAGGGTAAAGAAGAAGAAGGAGGTGTGTCCGAATGCAAGCCCGTGTTTCCTGTCAAAGTCCTCCGAAGACTTTCCACATGGTTTTCCGGTCTGGATGTTATGATTGTCCAAAGAGAGGCTGATAAACGGTGTCGTTCTTCTCCAGCCTGATGTTATGCGACAGCCCGACTGGTGCTGACTCCCCCCTCGTAGAGTGTGAGTTGAAGGATTTGCTCCACAGGGGGTCGGTGCGTGCATGTGCGAATCCAGCGCTTTTTTCCTGGCTTAAAGTACAGTTTAAAGTCTCAGCGAAATGGAACGGTCGTGCACGACCCCTTGCGCCACTCTGCGACCTTAAACACGCGAAACCGGAGCCTAAAATGGACGCCTCCGACCAAACAGAGGACAGAAGCTCCACGTCAGTCTAGCACGCCGGTTCGCTGCGGAGCCAAGCGACACTATTAGCTCACCAGTGTGTCTGACTGTAGCGAGACACCCTTCGCCTCCTTGTAACGCAAGCGGCCCAATGTATTTTGGTTGGCAGCTGCAAATGTTTCCCCAGCAATAACGTACGCAACCGCGTTGAAACAACAAGCTGCGACGCTTTGTTTGTTTTCACAGTGTATCTATCCCCCCCTATACTCTGCTATTGGTTGATTGGGCTTAGGTTTCCTGCTGGGTAAGGGAAGCCGTGACAGGAATGTTTGGGTAGGAGCAACGATGTAGGGCAGGGGGTGTGGGAACGGAGGCGAAGGCAACCTGGGTGCGACGCTCACGGTACAGAAGATGGACTCGCCAGGCTACGCGCGGAGCACGCCCGGAGAACCCCAACCAATGAGAACTTTCACGTTTTGTCGTGTTAAGTGTGCGTAACAACCGCGTACCATTCCGACAATAATGTTATCTTCAGCGCATCTTACTGCTGTGAATAGTAGAGGTGTAAGAAATTATCGATTGACTTTATGTAACATATTGACAACAACACCAACATTACCATATTTTTATTTAATATTTTATATTAAAAAAGAAAAAATAGCGCAATACTACATAGATTTTGCTCAGCTTGCACAAAATGCCGTTTCCATGATGTAGGATGTTACACGTACTTTGATCAGTGCAAATGCCGATCCTACTAATATGCTGGCATGCAGCATGTAAACGTTTTTCTTTTAATTTATGATCAATAAGTACATTTAAAAAAGTAAAATCTAGTACATTTTAAAAAATAAATTCATAATACATTTAGTTGATATACATTTATCATTTAATATTAAATCAATAAATAAGGGGATTGTTACTTTGCTTGCCATAATGTGTAACACTTGTGTATCAACAGGCATCAAGTTTGTGTCTAATGGCATTGACTGATAGAGGTAAGAAAGACGTCTCACTGCAGTTGTAATTTGCACGGTTGGAGTCATTGGGGTTTCTTGCTGGGGAGAGGGATATTTTGTCAGAGATGACAGGAGGTGTCAGGAGGGTTAATTGTAACTTGACCTAACAAGTACATTTTCCAACCAGCCACCCTGATTGAACAAATCATTATTTTTGATCCCCAGCAGACCGTCCAGACATCCTTGTATGTGTGTGTGTGTGCGCGCGCGTGTGTGTGAGCGTGAGTGTGTAAGTGTGCATGTGTGAATATGTGTGCATTTCTGCGTGAACATCTACACTTGTATTTGTGTTTGTGTGTATGTGTGTTTATGCTTGTGTGTGTGTGTGTGTGAGAGAGAGAGAGAGAAAATGAGTGAGGTGGTGTATTAGTTACTGCACTCTCACGTGGATGCATTCTTACAACTGCTCTTGTGCCTGCCACTTATCCTTAAAGCGTCCTGTATTTTCCCCTGCACTTTATCTCCTGTGTGTCAGTGAGACGCGGGGAGATTGCGGTCTGACTAAGTTTCCCCAGTGCTGGGGGCGAAGGAGGGGGGCGCCTATGGCCATTGTTCTGGGGGGGCTGACGGCATTAGAAAGGCCCCTGTTGACGGACAACACACACACACTGATTTGTCCACACTTCCTGTGCAGACTCAGACAGAGCGCTCTGTTTGCCTCTCGCCGTTCTTATCGTGACTGCCTTTGCCTGAGCCAGCCAGAGGGTGGGGGGTGTGGGGGGGGGGGGGGGGGGGGGGGGGGGGCGAGGGAGGGAAAAAAAAATGTTCAGCAAAGAAAGGGTGA
>JAVQJS010034415.1:0-12409 GCA_036024795.1 Galaxias rostratus
AATCAACCAAATCAAAATCAAGCAAATCAAAATGAGCTGGATAAAAGTTCCAGTCACCAGTAATAGGTTACTCTTCAACCTCCCCATGGTGCTGCTCAACATGTGGACGTGGGTGTGTCTAAATGCGTGTGTGTGTGTGTGTGTGTGTGTGTGTGTGTGTGTGGACCAGAGAGAGAGAGACGGAGATAGACAACATGATCATAGTTCCGCCCATTGTCTGCAACGTCAGCAGGTTTTACTCCAAAGAACAATGGAACAGACGTAAGCGCCGGTGCTCTGGCTCTACAACCACGTCTGTGTGTGGCTGCGTGTGAGTTTGGCTGTGTATGTGTGTGGCTTTGTGTGTGTGTGTGTGTGGCTGTGTGTGTGTGTGTGTGGCTGTGTGCATGCCTTAGAATGAGGGTCCTCATGTGCTCACTGCTAAAGCACGCATGATCGAGTGTGTTCAGTGATGTCATGACTTTTGGTTGGGTGTGGTGAGAGACAGACAGAGAGAGGGAGAGGGACAGAGAGGGGTTGGCTAGTCTCTCTGAGAGCAGAGCTGCATCTATTCCCCATGAGAACATCCAGGGCTGAGGTATTGCAGGGTGTTAAATTACATTGTGTGCGAATTGCATGGCGCTCAGTGCAACTGGACATCTGGGAACGATGTGTAGCAATATGAGGGAGGGAGAAGAGCGATAGACAGGCGATAAAGACAAAGGAAAAGATACACACGGAAAATAACAAAATGAGCTCGGGTCAAGATAGCGACTTAAAGTATGTGTGTGTGTGTGTGTGTGTGTGTAGGTGGGTGGGGGGGGGGGGTGCGGGATGAGAGGTGTAAGGGAGGTGTTTTGCGTGCATTCAAAGGTGGAGGGGCTTTGCTTCGAATATTTGTCTTGCATCATTGGAAAAGAATCCACGTAAAGACACACGTCCAGGATTCAGGCGTTGCGGTGGAAACGGAGTGTTCCCCTGCTTCTCCACATGGTCCACTGGCAGAGCTCCTCCTCTCGGCTGGGGCCCGGCTGCAGCCTCTGAAGAGAACACATTGTCTCTGTAGACTTGACCAAACATCCCGAGCATTTGTTTTTATATCTACCCCAGATAGAGCAGGGGCTGGTGGAAGTGGGGGTGGGAGGGAGAAAGGGAGGGTGGAGAGCAAAAATAACGCTTTCAAAAATCCCAAGCCAAGGGTTTGCTGAACTAGGACAAGTAAGCTGGGAGAAAGAGATAGGAGTAACAATGATCCATTCACAAGTAAAAAACTACAGAAAGATTAGATGAAAATAAAACAACCAATATTAATTTTTTCCTTCTTCCTTTCTCCTTTCTTCTCTTCAAAATCTCGTTTCGCTGACATGAAGCACTGTCGTACTAATGCATCTGTGTGCTGCTCCTCAACAGTCAAAGGCCCTAAGGGAGCGCTGGCTGCTAGACGGCGCTCCGGAAGAGGAGGAGACCCAGCTGCGTCTTCACGAGGACGAGGTGAAGACCAAGCTCCTGGAGCAGGTCATCCTTAGGTCAGTAGGACTGTCAACCTGGCCTCCATGCTTCCCCATAGCTCTCATTCAAATGGCTGAGTAGAGTTTACCTTCACTGTGAATATCAGAAGGGCAAACGTCCTGATCTGTGTGTGTGTGTGTGTGTGTTGGCTTGTCTCAGACTGGAGCAGGATATCGAGGAGCTTGAGACAGCTCCAGAAACTAAGGGCGTGGCCACTGAGAATGGAGGTAAGTGGAGTAGCCATGACAACACATTAGATATAGCCAAAACAAAAGAAACTACGGAAATGTGGCACGGACATCTGAGTTTAAATGGGGTGCCTAATTGGTACAACATTATTATCTGTCTCACATTTCCTGTCCTCCCGAAAGTCATTAGAAGTATCTAAGCCTTTCAGTCTCAAATCATCTCTCTCTCTCTCTGTCTCTCTCTCTCTCTCTCTCTCTCTCTCTCTCTCTCTGTGCCACGTCGCCCTCTGCAGGTGAAAACGGAGTGGTGCAGGCATCGGGACAGACTCCCAGGAGGGAGGTGACGGGCATCGAAGCCAAACTCTTGGGTCCCAGTCCCGACCAGGCCAGCGCTGACAACCCAGTCACGCTGGTCTTCATGGGCTACAAGACGGTGGAGGAGGAGGAGGAGAGCCGGACCGCCCTGGGCAAAGAGGGGGTAGACGGCAACGTCAAAGCTGAGTTTGTGGTCATCGAAGATGGCGAGGGCAAGACGGGAGCAGAAGGGGCCACGGAGGACCAGGGCCCCCCCAATGGCAGCATGGCGGAGACAGGGGAGGCCAACGGGGGAGGGGAGGCTGGAGAGAACGAGAAGAAACAGACCTGCAAATGTTGCACGGTCATGTGAGAACGTGTGTGCAATGGGTGTGAGCATGCATGCGTGCGAGAATGTTGTGTGCATTTGATTCCATGTGTGTGTGTGTGTGTGTGTGTGTGTGTGTGTGTGTGTGTGTGTGTGTGTGTGTGTTTGTGTGTGTGTGTGTGTGTGCGTGTGTTCCTGAAAGGGAGAATGTGTTTCAGGACTGTAGAAGCAACGAGTGCAGTTACCCAGCCAAAATATCAACAACAACAGCTAACAGCTTCAGTCACTCCAATACTCACAAAGACTCATATGTACAGAATACTCCTGATATGTATTTTATGTTTGATTTCTATTGATATTTTTCTATTTTTCTGTCTTGACATTTATATTGTATTCAGTATATCTTTATTATTGGACCGTATGTAAGTTCATCGTTCTTGTTGAAATGTAACGGCTCTGGGGATTGTACTGCTATCCAAAGGGGACATCTGGAAACCTTTCATCATTGTAATTTAGTCAGAACAACAATATGATGGTCACAGATACTTATATTGCTCTGTGTATCAGCTATTTATCAGTCAGTTTAATATTACGATATTGTCCCTGAGATATTATTTTGAATAGTATTTTAATATATTGATATCAAATTATGTTTTATACAATGTATTTATTGCTTTGGTTCTCTAAATTCCTCTGCAACCATCGTCTGCATGAAAACTTGTGAAAATGACACCATTAGCATTTACAATCATTGAAAAAAAAACATGCTTTTTGACTCATCTTCGCACATACAGTACAGTCATGTGTAGTTGTTATTAACTGTGAATATGATTGACAGTGTTTGACACCTTTCTTTTTCACATTTGAGGGGAAAAAAGGTAGAACACTTCCTTGTTGTCTTTAAACATTTCACAATCGTTTCTAAAATATATATTCATGTAGGCCTATACAACGAACCTTCCTGTGAATCAAGGCGTTTGCTTTTTATATCACATCATTGTTGCCATGCTTAGATTGAGTCGCCGCAATACATTTGTTTTGTCTGCAATAAGGCAACTGTTGAATCTTGCAAAGAGGTAGCACTGCATGAATCTTAGCCGGTCTGATGAATGCTTATTGCCAGCGTTAGGCCTTTCACTCTGTTCACGTGAATGTAATCGGGGGTTGAATTGGGATTCCACAGTGTGAAGAGATGAGACTGACTCCCCCGTGTTTGTGGTTGGTTCTTCACAAACTAAATTAAGCCCCATATCTGACTGTTGGTCTCTGTGTTCCATGCCCTGGTTCCTGGTTGTATCTCTGAGTGACAATTCCCTGCTTAGCTGTCTCCGAGCAGAAGCCATCTTTGGCTGGTTGTGGGTCAATGATAGCAGGTCAGCTGTTATTTTTCCGTCTCTCTGTGTTTCACGTCTCAACCACGACCACCGCCATAACCAATCTCTGCTCACACATACCACCTGTTGAACCTCTAAGGGTTGGTGCTAGCGTCGAGTTGCTCCAAACACCATCTCCCAGCTTCTGATCCCCATAATCAGCTTCAAAGGACTGATGAGAGCGTTATCATGGGAGATGTAGTTCTCCGGGACTGCTGTTTCCTGCCAAAATTGATAGAACCCACAGAGATGTGACCCTTTTAACATTCCGGAGGGAAATGATGGGTGTGGATGGGGCAGAAGCATACATCCATGTGTACAGTTCCACTGTAAATTATCTTGTTTATTCTGTTTAGGGTTTTCTATGGCCCCTTAACAGGGCAGTATTGTATTTGATGTTTGCATTTAAAAAAAAAGAAAGAAAAAGATGACTACATATGTGTATTGTTGGTGCCTTTTGTCAGGTTCAGTTAGTTGAACACGTCTGTCTCTGCCCTGTGATAGACAGGGGTTCTCTTCCTCTGCTCTGGTCTCCTCTGGTCTACCCTGGGCATGCAGATCTACTAGACATGTAGGCTGGACAGCTTGCAAAGCAGTGGGTCTGCAAAACTGAAGCAAGGAAGACGCCCTGGGTTAAGATTCATGCCTGGTCATCTATTCTGTGGTCGCCCAAATGTTAATCTTCAATAAACTGCTGTTTGTTTACAGTCAAAGAGACAGTCCTTGTATGTATTTAATCAAATGTATTATCTTCACATGCAAAGTCTGCTAAGCATGAACAAGGCAGCATTTCCATCCATCAGCAATATCGCTTATCCTATGCAGGGTCTCGGGGGGGCTGGGGCCTATCCCAGCCGACATTGAGCGAGAGGCGGGGTACACCCTGGATAGGTCGCCGGTCCATCGCAGGGCTAACACATAGAGACATACAACAACTCACACACATTCACACCTACGGACAATTTAGTCACCAATCAACCTGCATGTTTTTGGACAGTGGGAGGAAACCCACACTAACACGGGGGAACACACAAACTACAGAAAGGCCCTTAGGTCAGGTGGGAATTGAACCGTGGACCTTCTTGCTGAAATCTCAAATCTTTAAACTGTACATTTGCAAAGGTTTTAAGTAGCCTGAGATACACACACCAAAAATTTTTTTTGTGTTTGTGTGTGTTTATTCAGATATACGTATATATTTGTCAGTTAAAGATCCCTATAACCTAAACCAGCCGTTTGTTTGACCACATTGATGCAATTACAACAGAAATCGTGTTTCGAACTTACTTTAGTAGAGAACGCAAGTTGCATGTTGCGACAGACTACCAGCACCATCCAGAGGAACAAATTGCAATTGGTAGTAAGGTTTCTGTTTTCTGTTTTACTGAGATTCTTGTAATATTTGAGACCATTAGTTAACACATACACGTCTGGTTGGGCGACTGGAGATAGACGGGTCCATACAAGAAGGTAAGGAGAGGCCATAAATAGTAAGAAACTTCGATTCATCCCATCAACCACTGAAGTTGATACAACAAATACGAAGGATGATTTGCTGCTGCAACGCCATTACCTCACCGGTAGGTGCCCTGATACGCTCACATTGATAACGCCCGGACAAATTTACAAAATTCCGACTTTAGTCTTCACTTGTTACACTGAATAGCCTTTTTTAAGAATTAGTTTTTCCCCAGACAATTATTTCGCATTGTTTATTTTTTCTTTTTTACCCTATGTTTATAGATTCACAAAGCCCGGTAAATAACTCAAATTATGTCTCCATGCAAACAAGTGACAACCCTTTGTCCTTCCACATGATGGTGAACACAGCGGTTTCTAGGTACACTGCAGTCAGAAACATTTAACTAAAAGTAAAAAGAAGTGGGCGAAACTTTGTCGCCACCTTACCCAATCCTTGTTCCGTGAGGCACTTGTGCCCGCCTGTTTTTGTCTCTTCAAACGGGCTAGACTAATCAGCACACGCCTCGACGTGTTCAGCCATTTTGTAGGTCCGTTGCTAAGAAAGTCCAATCTCCTGTCCTACGTTTGCTTCAGAAGTGCAGTTTGTATTGTGCAATGGACGGGTAAGTAGAAAAAGAAAAACCTAAATGCTTTAAAATCTGCGGAGATTTTTTTTTTTTTACCGCGCTGTGTTTTGTGCATAAATGTTTAAACATGTATTTATTAGCTTGAGATTAGAGCTTTGATTTGATTCAAGTTATAAATCGCCCAAACGTTTTTTTTTTCAAAACAGAATCAACAGTTTGCTAGCTACCATTAGCCAATACGCTAACATTAGCTGTATGCTAATATTAGCTTGCGCAGCCGTAGGCTTAATGTTTTACACGGTATCTTGCACATCATCAGTTTGAGCTAGCTAGTTCTAGTTACAAATAAATCCCAAACTACACGGCGACATTTAGCTTGATAATTTGTGGTTTATATGTCACTAATAAGTTAAATGTGTAACTTTTGAACTTAATAATACATGTTGGAAACATGGACAGCGTTGGTTAATCTTATGTTAGAGGTAGTTATGAACTTCATTCTTCGAACGTTAACGTTAGCTAGTATTTAGCAGAATCTCAGGCAGGAGAAAAGGCAACGTGTCTCATTTCCGCATTCATTTATCTGACGATTACCATGGCCTTGTGTTTTCTTGGGTTTTAACGAACTATTAGATCAATCTTTTTAAATACATTTCTAAATTACGTATCGGTAGTAACGTTGGCAAAGTAAATAGGAATAAGTTTGAGTAATTGAAGTTCGTTAAACAGTTTTACATAACTCGAAATCGATAACTTAGTCAAACTAACTCGGGGGTAACTGTAATGAGTTTGAATAAAACTTTTTTTTTTTTACCAATCTATATATGCCTGAGCGTAAAGAACGTCCTGTTGACTACGCTCCATGCTGCATACCTAAGTTTGGATCTGTGTTTGGGTTAACTAAATAATTTAGACTATTGGCCGTCCAGTCCAGCTAGTTACTTATACTTCCTGAATTCGTTGGTTAAATTCTTTCTTACCACCTATCCACAGCCGCCTAGACACTGATCTGTACCCCCTGGGAGCCGGCTACGTCACTGAGATTGAGTATGTATCTTGCCATTAATTCATTTTTCCCTTAACTCTCTTTACAAATCTGATTTCCGTTGAAAGTGAATTTTTTGCGAATACATTTTCATGCATTTCCCGGAACCATATTTCAGTCTCAATCCAGAATATTATTAGAAAGATTGAATAAAAACGACTACATTAAGATATCCTGCTTTTTAAATTTGCATCCTAGTTTTTTGTCCCTATTTTTATAGAACATCAACAGTTCTGAATAAGGAAGTCAGATGATTTGTGCTGTTAGTCTAAAATTTACTTTCCTTTTTGTTTCACAGCAGTGTCCATGACATATCAGTTGGCACCAAGGTAAGCGCTTTCTGAAGACTATTTTGCTGTGTGATGCTTTTGTCTCACTCGCAACGCTGGGTTTCGCTGAAAATTGTTGACAGTGTTGCAAATAATGAATTAAAAGATAATTTTACTGAAATGGAATAGCCTTCGTATTATCTACAATCTGTTTTTGTTTTATATGGGGAGCTCTGTCTTTTATGCAAACCAGTTCAGATGAGTTGAACTTTGCAGTATTTCCTGATTAAGAGACTAGGCTGGTTTGCTCTGTTACTAAGGACTTCTGCTGACATTGATGTCCACAGACCTTTTTGCGCCAACTACACCTGCATTCAAGAACCATTAAATTAGATTAAAATGTTTTATGTCATGCTTTGAACTGTCATGCTACAGAAGTGGAACTTTTGAATCAATTACACCTTTAATCGTAGTCTGATCTGAGACCTGTAACTTTCTATGCTCACTTATAGACGTGTGCATGCTTGTGCTCTCCTGATAGGCTGGTATGTGGTGGTGATTGTGTAATGGGACATCCTGTTGTGAATTTCCTGTGTTTAGTTTATCGCATTTTTAGCCTCTGGAATCTATTAAAAGCAATTTGACCCTGCTCAGTTACTTGAGATGCAATCTCTAGAGTCATAGGCCCGTAGAGAATCACTGGGGAAAGGGAATGTGCATTTTTTCATTCTGTTTGTTGGGCTCCTATGTTAATAGTTTATCGATTGTAGTGTTTTTTTGTAGTAAGATAGTAAGCAATAATCTGTTGAATAGAAAAATGAGTGTGCTGCTATCCTTTCGGGTTGTAACCACCCTCCAATTGCCTCTCATGACCGTGATCAACGGTCCTGTTCTGTTTCAGTAACCGCTCTCCTCACCCGGAGCAACACACCCTATGTTAGCAACTGTTTTAATCAGCCTCATTCTTTCTGAATAACAGTGCTTCTTTTGAATAATACCATAGATAGTGACTTGTGATTTGAAATGACTTGATCAATATCCCACCCTGCAGCCGTGCGACTTTGTATCAGTCTTACTTATGGTGTCTTTGCACTTTAGGCTCTGATACAGAGCTGCATCTCTGGAATCTGTAATTATTCTGTCGGGGCGGAGCGTCTGGAATTCCGCGGTCACATTCCAACCACCCCCCCTTGCCCCAAATCTAACATGATTCCCTGGCCCCTGTGCTCAGGCTGATCACAGTATCAACATGCCCCCACCTGCATGTTCTCTCCAAAGCCCCCCCTCCCACACACACACACATAATAAAGCCGCCTGGAGGTCCGAGAATGTAGGGTTTCTTTCAATATACAGAGAGCAGCAAGAAAAGGGGTTGTATGTGACACATACTAGAGCCCTGTTGCCAACTTTTTGCTGCTTTGTATTTCCCCACCTATCATTAACTACATTGGTGTAGTTAAATCTATTCGGCAGCGCTAGATACTGTGTTGAATAGCTTTGTCTGGTCTTGTGGGTGTGGTCCCACTCTCGTCCATGTATCCAACTTAGTCGGTCAAAGGCTGTAAGCTGAGTACCTTGGCATTGTGTTTCCCTGCCCCCTCGGGTTACTTTGTAATTGCCACTGCTCTGCGCAAACAAAGGAAGCAGACAAGTTAGTACTGGCAGGGCAGGTTTAGTGTGTAGTAGGCTTGATTTTACATGCCACTGTCAACCGTTTCCTTTTGCTGCCTTTTGTTCCACTTTTTGGTAAAACACACTCTTTCTCTCAAGCAGCCATCCCATTCAGAGGCATGGCCTTTCATATTTAGGCAAAGGACAGTCAGAGGGAGCACATGTTTTTGCTTCTCTCTTGCTTTTTACTCTATGACTGCTCTCTCAGGGTTTTGTGGTTTATATTTAGAGTGAGGAAGTCAGGGGGCGGGGTGGACGGAAGGAAAGCTGACGTGGAACAATGGCTATCAGTTCAGAGGGAAGTTTTAACCCAGGCCAGGATGCTGACCAATCCTTCTGATCCCATTTCATTTCTTGTCCATTCCTGGCCTGCAGCACTTAACTTTAAAGTGTTTCAATGTTCACAACTCTCCCTAATCCATTGTTGCAAAGGCTATATCTGAGCTGGCAAGCTCTTTTCCATCGGCTGTCCATTTGGAGGCCTGGGCAGGCAGGAGTGGGGGTGAGAGAGGTTGTGACCAGCCTGGATAGGCCCCCGTATGCGTGGGGCCCTATGAGTAAAACAAACACACTGCCTGCAAACGGTGTTGTAAACCAACAGCAGTGTTTGACTCCAATGTTGTGTCCCCATAGCAACAGCTGAACCCAACAGCTCCACCCCCCCTTCTCATCTCTTGCAGGCAGTAGGTTCTTTTTTATATATATATTTTTCTGTCCAGTCCTTTTCCTGTGGTGATTGTCAGAAGACTGACCAAAAGGACCCCCTCCCCCCCTCTTTCTCCTACAGAGAAGCAGGAATGTCCACTAACCTGCATGGTCGCTTTGCTCTTGCAGCACATGGATGGGCCTCTCGTGCTCCCAACAGCTTGATTCCCAGAGAGAGTCCTCAGGGCTCCGTATGTGTGTGCGCTGTCGCGTAACAATGCCTCCAGTCTCATTCTGAACAGGACTTCCATTGTGGAGTGATGGAGAGCTTAGACTGCTGAGCCACTCCTTGTGACTGCCGCTGTACTTCAGCGCTCGGACAAATACACACACACACACACACACTAACTCGGGGAACAGCATAGAAAAGACTGCATTATCGACTGGCGCTAGGGAGGCCAGACAAGGCCGGCCTGTGAGCGGGAGTGGCACACTCTGTCTTTTCCCCGGCTCCATAAGGCTACAATTACGTGTCCTCCCCCTCCTCCTTCCTTGTGAGAGGCCTGCTTGTGGTTTTTATTATGTTTGCTATGTACTGCTGACACGGGCAGCAAAGTCCCGCGTTTAACTTGGCTTTCTGCTCTGACTCGTCAAGAAGAGAGGCGAGTGGTCAAAACCTCACTCTTAATCCAGTTTCTTCTGTAGTTTGTGTGTGACCGGGTGACATTTTTAAGGGAGTTTATCTGTGGGAGATGATTTTGGCGACCCCTGCCGCTTACGACGGTTCGGGAAAGTGATTATTCTAAGCACTGAAGATATGCAGCATGCTTGTGGTGACTGCATATCGCTGAGGTGATCATCAACTATGGGCATCGCTTCCTGATTTAGTGACTCTTCCTTGTGCCATTAAGCAACTCATCACATTTTCACACAACATTAGTGTTAAATCAATATTGAGACTGTTAAATAAATATTGAGACTGAGAGAACTCATCTGAACAGTGTTTTTTTTGCTTTCTCCCGTAAACTGTACATTTCAATGTGCTATCAGAAGACATACATCGATAGTCTGTAATATAAAGGCATTGCGTATAGTTGCGTTAGGGAAACTTAACTCCCTGATCCTGGTGTGATTACCAGTCATGGGACTAGTGGAACGGACCTTGCCCCGCTTCCTGTTTGTCACACAATAGCTGGTAACGTGAGAGCCGTGTGCTCCACAGCTGCCATGCAGTGTTTCCAACGCAGCCTGAACTAACCCTCTCCGTTTCCTCTCTGCAGAGGGGATCCGACGAACTCTTTTCTGCCTGCATACCAAGTGGTCCCTATATCATGAGCTCAGGTAACTTGGGTGTGTGTGTGTGTGACACAGACAGACAGATCCAGTGTCTGTTGTGTTTGGGTTGCCATGACTGTCAATCAATTATTCAAAGAACATGAGCTTATGTTCCCTGTGTTGTTCTCTCTATCTGGTCCACCCCCCTTGTCCCCCACAGCCAATGGCAACGACAGCAAAAAGTTCAAAGGGGACATCCGGAGCCCAGGTGTTCCTTCGCGTGTCATCCACGTGCGCAAGCTTCCCAACGACATTAACGAGGCAGAGGTCATCAGCCTGGGCTTGCCCTTCGGCAAGGTCACCAATCTGCTGATGCTCAAGGGAAAGAACCAGGTGCGCGCGGCCACAATCCTGCCCTACGAACCACCTCCGCCAACACGCACGTCCAATTCCCCCTTTTCACTGACTTTGAGGGGGGAAAAGCAGTCATGTTTAGTTGTTTTAAAACCCTTCGGGTGCATGTGTTTGCCCCGTCAGGCGTTTCTGGAGCTCAACAGCGAGGAGTGTGCCCAGACCATGGTGAGCTACTACTCCTCCGTCACCCCCGTCATCAGGAACCACCCAGTCTACATGCAGTACTCCACCCACAAGGAGCTGAAGACCGACAACTCCCCCAACCAAGTGGTACGCTCCCCCTGGCCTTCTCAAAGCGCGCCCAACGGCATTTTCTCCAGTCAGTGCTGCCGTGCTATCAATGAGAAAGATGCTGATGTTGCGTGTCTCTTTTTGTCTTCCCCAGCGTGCCCAGGCGGCGCTGCAGGCGGTCAACGCCGTGCAGAGCGGCGGGATGGGGGCAATGGCCGTGGCGGGCGAGGCGGTGGCCATGGGGGGGATGGGCGGCATGGGCTCCCAGAGCCCCGTGCTGCGGGTCATAGTGGAGAACCTCTTCTACCCCGTCACCCTGGACGTTCTGCACCAGGTAGCCCTTCACACCCTGACGGCCCCGGGCCATTCACCGTAGCATATGCATACAAACAGACACAAACGAATGTAGGAATGTATTTTGCCCCATGCTTTTGTGCATGAAGGGACAGGGAAGCCGTCTCTTTTCTTTCCTCGTTTTTTCACTCGTTTCTCTTCTCTCGTGCCCAGATTTTCTCAAAGTTTGGCACAGTGTTGAAGGTCATCACCTTCACAAAGAACAACCAGTTCCAGGCCTTGGTCCAGTATGCCGACGGCATGACGGCGCAGCACGCCAAACTGGTGAGCCTGCTGCTGGAGCGGCTCCCCGGACACACCCCCTCGCCTTATTGAACTCTCTAATCTGTTACGCATGGTCACGGTGGCAACCGACATGCCTCTCTGAATTCCCAGTGCATTTAGAGGTGCCAATAATGCGAAACAAGCAAACCCACTCTCATACACATACCCACATAGTGCTAAGCCCGGCGCTCTTGTCTCCATCAGTCTCTGGACGGGCAGAACATCTACAACGCCTGCTGTACTCTGAGAATCAGCTTCTCCAAGCTCACCAGCCTTAACGTGAAATACAACAACGACAAGAGCCGCGACTACACGCGGCCAGACCTGCCCACCGGAGACTCCCAGCCCTCCATGGAGCAGCAGGCCATGGCCGCCGCCTTTGGTGAGACACGTAACAGATATACACACACACACACACACACACACGACCTGTGGGCCTTCCAAATGGTGTAGAACTGAGGGCTCTTTGTTTGGGCAGAGTCTCATGTCTCCTCCCCCGTCTTCCAGGTGCTCCAGGTATTA
>JAVQJS010034416.1:0-11539 GCA_036024795.1 Galaxias rostratus
TCCCCCCCCCCCCCCCCCCACCCCGCCCAAAACACAAACCTGCCCCCCCAAACCATAAACCCCCCCCTTCCACCCCCCTTTCCCCCCCCCCCCCCCCCCCCGATCTGGCCATCTCGCAGCCTCGTTCCGAGCGGGGAGCAGGGTGGTCGGGATACTGCTACTTCATCTATTCTCAGGAAAATAACACAGTCTATTTTCCCCTCGCTCCACCCAGTAGTTGTGGCTCTAAATCAGGGTTACAGAGTATACCTTACTGAAATACCACAAAGTCAAAGCGCTGCTGGTTCAGAGAACGATTCTTCACATCCACTCGTTTTGCACATTCTTTCAGGCTACAAACACCCACCTCACCTGCCTGCCAGCCATTACAAGCAAAGCAAACACATTTTCTTCAAAACAAAAATAATGCATATGCTTTTTGACACAGCTTTTCGTTAGCGACGGATGATAACTGAAAAACATAGGAGTGTTCAGAGCAGCCTTCTCTCATCATCATGCGGATCTCATTTCGCATAAAAAGGCAGCCATCTCTATGCATGACACGTTCAATTTATAACCATAGAGAGAAGACAGAGCACCATAAAGCAAGCCCATTTCAAACAGCTACTGTGATACCAAATCGAGCTGTAGGGGCCTGTTCTGAGCTGTATAATTTAACATGGCAGTTGAGGCCCATTCAGCAGCACCAAAGAACATCCCTTTCATCAAACAAGCTTATATTTAGGCCAGTATCCCAGGAAAATGTGAATCTCCCTCATCTGTACCATGACACCATACAAAACAGCGTCTTTCAGTGTTTTGAAAAGCACTTTATAAACATGATGTATTATCATTATGACAATAAGTGACAAACATAACAGTATTATAGCTTTCAAAAACAGATCAATGCTTGTTGAAGGGTTGTTGAGGGCTATCAATCCTTATAAACTGTGCATTGTAAACACGTAACTACATATTTACTTAAATTTATATAATGTATGTATGTGTTGGTTGCTAATATATGTTTAACATCATATAGTCATCATACAGTTACAGAATGTGTTAACCAATACAGAAACTTGGCAAAAAAAATCAATCAGGGACTTTTCTGGGAAAGATCAGTAACTACTAATTTATGCAGTAAGAACTCGGGGGGGCCATACAGTTGCCATGCCGAACTGTTTCGTTTCGAAACCTTATAGTTCCTTGACTACAACCAACAAACATCCTTCCTGCCAAAAAATATCCATTCAATAAATAAATAAATAAAAAATAAAAACAAGATAAGCAATCGTGTTCATTTACATTTTCTTCTGACATCCAACACCACACTATGAGGAAAGGTTGGCTTTGTCAGCAAAGTGTTACTCACCGAGATGTCAAAGAGCTCCTCGGTGTCGTCCAGCATGCGGACCCTGACGGTGACGTGGCGCCCGGGGGGCATGGCGGGCGGCCGGTGCCCCGGGTCCAGGGTGCTGATGCCCAGAGTCTCCTGGGCTCCCAGTCGGTGTCCTGCTGCGGAGCGCCTTGGCTCTACTGGCTCCACCATGGTGCTCTGCTCTGCTAAAGCCCAGCCTGCAGATCACGTAGAAACACATATGTATTATTTACCCGCCTGATCCCCAACAGCGCCAACTAGTCACTGGATATTCGGCTGAGAACTGAGGGCCTTCTGTGCAACAACCCCAAACACCCTTATAACATTGCGCCAGCGAAGAGGTGGGTGGATTACAATTGACAACACTAGGACCCAGAGGAGAGAGTTCACAGCTTGCTTTGTCAGAGCAGCAGCCTAATTGCAAATGAAGTATTTGCACTCTCAGCTAATGGGTGATAATTGTAGCCTTTGGGAAAACCAATTACTACAGTTCTCTGCCTTTCTCCCTTTGAAATCGTGCTGTTTGATCTCAAAGTGCAAAAGAAAACTTAACAAAACGAGTAACAAGGCAAGACATGTTGATCAGAAGTTAGACAGATTCGAATGGAAAAAGGAAATGAGCAGAAACCTATAATTAAATAACAAAAGGTCACCCCTGGAATGAGTCACTCCACGTTTACACATTACCCAATCAATGAGCAACAAATGCAGTGCACTGTAAAGCAACCCAGTTTTGAACAATCAGGTCAGGTTTCCATAAAATCCTTCTGCTGATTGAAATAAAGATACCATCTGGACATTGTGTGGCTTGTCTTACTGCTAGGGCTGCACGGTTACCATGGATAACACACCACTGAGATCCTCAACCGGTGAACGGTGGCACTGTGCACGGAATAGTTAATCATTCACAACTGCAGGCACTGAAGCTCGCTGGAGCAGGAGTTTAAAGCAACAGTGCCTGGAATAGAAAGCAACCCCGTGTGTGTATCGTCGCAACGGCAGAGTCCAGGTGCTGGTAATGGGTGGAATCTGGACCAGTTGAAGTAACATAATGTGGGTCGAAAGAGGACTGGAGCACGACGTTCCAACCCTCATCTGCCCCAGCTAAGGGCCCCTGAGGTCCTGCTGCCTGATGCCCTGCTAGGCTCTGTTGATCACACATTCCAGACGGCTGATGTCATTCCAAGACTTCTCCAACTAGGCCATCAGAGCATGGGGGCTGACAGCCTCCAGAGACCACAGCTCTGTGGAGGCCTGTTGAGGACAGGGCTGAGGCAATCCTCTCTGGTAAGACGTTAAGACTGGTGCACTTCGTGGTGAAGGCGTACCATGGCAGTGAACACGTCACCGTTCCTCCCAGCCTGCCACTGACATCAGCAACAAAATGCCAAGACCGAATCGGATTCCATTCACCATCCTTCATGCACCCTAAACATTTAGCAAAAAATAAGCAGCTGGTTTGAAGCCATCGGATATGTTTGGTGAGGCTGCAAATGCATACAAAAGCAACTGCGTAAATATTTTAGGTTTGCGCAAGCTGACGTTGTCCTGTCAGCCAACCGCAAGCCAGCACAGTCTCTGAGTGGCCGTCGAGCACGCTTGATTCGTCCCGTCATGGATTCATTCATTCATTCATTCGTGACAGAAGTCACATTATAGCTTCACAGTTGTCAATCAAGGTTCTTTTGAAAACTCTATTAACTAGAAGAACAATGTGTGTGTACACGCAACCGAGAAATCCTCTCCGATAAGCCCCGCCCCCAGACCCACACCAACAGCTTACTTCCACAGGAATCACCGTCAGAGATCAAAGAACGCTGACCTGATCCACAGCGCACTTCCTTCACTCATCACTGTATTCCAAAGGAGCTCATCGAAAATAAACAGTTTGTTTACAGTGTGAAGGCCATTCCCCACACCGTACGTATGACTAAGTAACACATGGCGACGGCCACAGTCAGGCTGGGGAGCACCCTGTCACACAACACAGTGACAGTGTTCAGTGATGATCTCCGTGTTATTCACACCTGCCCACAGGCTGTCGTCAGGATTCAAAGGCAACTACGAGAGTGTTTGGCTTTTCCAGAATGGGGGTTGGGGGTGAGTGGCGAGTGTGCGGGGTGGGTAGGGAGTCAGAGGGGCAGCGTCCTCTGGGCCTGATGGAAACCAGAGTGACTGCTCTCACCAGAGGTCTAAATACTAGAGGCACTCAAATTCCCGGTGGAGCTTGAACCAGACAAACAGCTAGGTTGTTTGTCCCCTTAAACCACCATCAACTACTATGAAGCACTATGGAGTCTTTTATGTCAAGCATGTGTTTTGGAGGTTTTAAAAGGGGTTAAACCAAAGGCTCATGGCACCAAACACGCCGTAACCTTACCCTCTGCATTTTCAAAAAAAGAAACTGTGAAAAAGACGGAGCTGGGGAACCGAGGGCATTGAAAGCGCAGACAGTGATTATATCAACTGACGCGTACCCTTCCCTGCCCCCAAGCTCATGAATCAACCAGTCAGTGTCCCGGACTATGTGGTGCACTAAATAAAGCGCTTCATCTTAGGCTTTTTGCTGGGAAAACAACAGGTCACAGTCACACAACCAACCTCAAATGCGCAACTAACACTGTGTTACTGTGGATAGTGCAGGGTGTGACATAGAACTGGGTTTGCCAGATCAGCACACAAGGCCTCAGGGTCCTTTCCAACCCTGCAGTATTTCACAGTGTGATTTAGCCTGCCTTTGAACTTGTTTGCCTGAAATTCCACACAAGTGTGCAACGTGGAGCCGTGGCTGCATGGTGTGCTGGCCGAGGCTTTCTCGGCTGCAACAGAGGCTCCTCTGTATGCTGGGGCGCACACAGAGCTTCTTCAGTGCAGTCCAACACTCACAGGCACAATTTCGGCAACAGCACAGCTGGATTTCATTACTGACAGCTGAAAGGCTGGCAGAACGGTTAGTCCAGCCAACAGTCTATACCTGCGGCTTGCTGAAAGCCAGATTCATTCTCTCTTTACTGAGGTACATAGTTCGCCTTAGACAGTGACACCTGGGTGTGGCTCTCTGCAAGCGTGCACGCTGAATTTTCCTAAAACACAAAATTATGTTGGAAAAAGTAAACCGATAGGTGTCCGGGCTTTTGTGTAGCCATCCATAAGCAATAAGCTTAGCTTAGATCTTCTGTTTGCCAAAACACAAGGAGCCTACTGTGATACTGTATAGTGTAACTGTGTAATCTTTACTTTGATCGCAGAGAAATAGGTGGAAAGAAAAACGCAGTGCATCGACCAGATCAAGTATAGGCATAGAATCAATTTAGTCCTACAATAGATAGTGGGAATTGGAAACATTGCCTACCACTAGAGTGAAGGTAACCTACAGTGGTGTAGACGTGTGGACTAATCCTAAGAAAATATGCAAGTATTCGTTGGTGTAACATAAATCCACTTTTGCACTTACCAGAAAAGCCATTGACAGAAATTGTTATTAAACAAAATGTTGCGAAGCAACACTATGGAATTCTATACATATATCAAGGAGCTAAGAAAGAGACGGTCTGTGGGCTTACGTCCCCTATTCAATGTAGCAACGCATTAACGTGCGGTTAGTGTTGAATGGAATAATCAAAGAGCTAAGGGCCAAAATCCAAACATTATTTAATTATGAACATCCGGAACATATATGCGACAGTTAATTAGGCAATCTTTCATGTACACCAACCACAAGGTCACAAAATCCCATGCAACTGGGATACTTCCACCACGACTTATCTCTAATCTTCTCCTCAAACAAGTTGATCACCCTTTAAAGCACAAGGAACGAATAAGATCTTACCCCTTTAAGAAACGCGGGCAATCCACTTATGTATTTCCCAACGAACTGAAGAATATAACTACATCCACCTCCAACCGCAGTTAGCTCTGAGCCTGTTTGACTTCAGATGCTGCCAATTCCGGGGAAACACTTCTTCATGGTCGCCATGTCGGACGACGGTGTGCCGGGAGAAACGGGTTTACATTCAATCGAGCAGGAGCGCCGTGGGTAACTCGAACAATAAAGGAGGCGCAGTGCCTCCAGCCATTGTGTCAGGCATTGCACTGGGAGAAAATAAGATTACTAGAAAGCAATAGCTCTACCTAGCCGTATGGCTTGTCGCCTACTGGTGTGAAAACTTGGCTACATTGTTAATATTTACGCACACTATTTACCAGCATCCAAGACAAATATGCAGCATTGAATTGAACCTTAAATAAACACCTTTACAAAAATATACTCAAAAACGGAAGGCATCGTTTGTAATAGGTTCACAGTAGAGAGAAAAAGAAAAAGGTCTGTAGAGAAAATAAAATAGATTGACATGTTAAACAACCATACCACTTTATTTGCAAAAGACAAGAAGAAATTGCTTACGACCTATGTCGCACTTGATCCTAATTTACAGTGCATGAGCTGCAAGGCTGTGAAGAAAATGGCTGACCTTCAACGACACATGTTTTCCTTCCCACTATCTTATTTTTTTAATCTTCCCCCTAACCCGGGGTATTTTATTCAGATCATAATGACAATAATAAGATTCTTTCCCTAAGACAGTAGTACTTTGATTGGGCATTGGGTAAAACACTCATTGCTAAATGAACCTGGTGTACTGCATATATGATCCGCTAGAGGGTACTATTGTTTACTCATAAATAGTTTCAGACCCGAAGCATAAGAATAAAAAATAATACATACAAAAATATCAGTTATGTAATGCCAGGGTTTTTACATAATCATTCCGTGCACAACCAATTTGACACACCTGTTCAGTCCCGCGCTGGTCTTTTTCTCTAATAACAGACATAATGCTCTGGGGATTCAAGCCAAATCATAGTCAGGCTGTGGTTAGACATGCAAGAATATTCTTCATTTGCTACAGACAGCAAGGCCCCATTCCCCACTTTCACTACACCCAATAACAGCTATCCAATGGTCATAATGGACTCTTCAAAAGCTACATTAATGAAGACAACCTTAAACCTTTGCCTAATGCTCTTTCATTTTTGTGTGTTCGGGGGATTTTCATTATCAACAAGTAATAAAATCAAACAACATTTTTACAGCATGGGTGTTAAGGATGAAACAGGGCTCTGCATTAAATTTTGATGGCACGAGAGTGTTCTAGTTTTCCTGACCAGTGTTTCTGGTTTCTTATTTGAGGTCTCCGAGGCTTGTCTCTGTGGAGTGGCCTGGTGCTGCCCACTCCTCCATGCAGCTGGGTCTTGGGACGGGGATGAAAGATTCCAGGCGGGACTGAGTTCGGTTGGATTTTTACATCTTTGCGGTTCGCCTACCTTCTCCCCCGGATCTGGAAGGAGGAGGGCTCTCCTACGCCTCGTGATACGTGGGACCGAGATGTGGAAATCACACTTTATGTCTTGGCAGCGCCAGTAGCCCTCTGGAGCAATTTGCAGAGGAACCAAGCAAAAAAAAAAGAAAAGAAAAAAAAGAAAGATTATCATTGCAGAAGGAGTTCTAAGGACAGAGAGAGATGTAGCAAAAAGAGTCAGAAGAGGGGGAGGTGTTGAGGACCAGGTATGTAGATCTGATCTAGTACGGTCCCTTGCAAAGTCTCCCTCGTTTTTAGATAGCACATTCTTTCACCACAAAAAAACTTCCTTACTTTTATTCTATTGTCATTTTTCAAATGCCAATACAGAAACACACATTAGCCTTTATAAATAAATCATTAGGCACAATGTTATCCATTGTTTTGCCCATCTACTGTCGTCTTCTCGTGTAACCGTCTTAATGAGTTTTCTATTACATGGCAAACCCTCAAGCCAAAGGGGGAAAAGACAGCTGGTGATGCTCTCTGATAGATTTGTTTACTGAATAATCACCAGTTAATGGAAGCATATGGGGCTCAAGTTTAGCATTTTAATGAGACGTTAGAAATCATTTAGTCCCTCCCCAGACAGTCGCAGACATAACCGTGGCCTATTTCGATGCTTAGAGCCGGAGACTGGATGGTGCATTTGAAACCAACTTACTATTGACTTGAGCTTTATCGCAATGTCGTGGAACACAATAAATATCACGTTGCCAATAAGGAGTAAACATCTTACACATGGTGGCGTTTTATAACACACTAAAAAAAAAGCATGTAACTTTTTTCAAAACTCTCCTTCACGAACAGACAGCTAGGGGCCCTGGAGTGACGGAGCGTTCGCTAAGGGGCTGTCTCTGGTGTCTGCCGGTGTTCTTCAATCACATGACTCACAGGGTACTGCCTTGTTTGTTCAGCTGTTGCTGGAGGAAACGTTGTATTATAAAAGAATGGGATAAAAATCACACGTCGCAGGGGTCCACGCATTGGATTCTTCGGTGTCTGCGGCGACGGCGACTCCACCGATGACGTTGGGTCGTTCACGTTAAGGAAGTGCCTGTCACTCATTTTCCAATGACGTCTTGTCCATGTTGCCACGTTAATAGCCAACCAATCAGACCGATGTAATAGCACATCTGATGTATGGTACGTTGAATTAACCCCAAACCAAACTCTTGTCACTGTATCCCAGACACCACATAATTAATTGCTGAACTACCAACTAAGGTTAGGAGGGATGCAATATTATAATTTCAGTATAAGCTACAAACATACCTGCAGTGTGTATTTTGTTTCATAACAGCCCCCCTAAAAAAAACTGTGAGCATGAACTTGACAACCAGCTGTGATATGATTCCCACCGTGATCACTGCGGCATCAGTGGCCTCCCTTCCTCTGCCATGCCACCCCTTAGCCTCCGTCTTTTGAATAATAGGTCATTAAACAGGGATATGGTGCTCTTACATTGCTGCAGCCCCTGCTGTTCAAAGTCCTTCTGTCTGGGAGTCAGGCTGGCTGGCCCCCAAGTCCACACACTCTCAACTACTCTATCTCCAGCCTAATTGCATGGGCTGCCAGCTTGGCCGGCAGCTCATATTCAACTTTTTGGCTATGGATTTACTCACCCACCACCCCCTGTAGTTCATGCTGAGGTTCCAGGTAAATTAAACGGTAGCCGGTGCTTCAGAAAGGGTTATTTGGTTCAACCTATGGAGGCTCTTCCCTCTGAATCGTGTGTGTCTGGTTGTTGTCGCTCCAGCCTAAATATTTGACAGTGTCTGGCAACCGAGGCACAACTCAAGCATCCCCGGAATGCAAGGGTTGGGGAGGAGGATAGGAGAAGAGGTAGGCTGGCTGTTCCAGCTGATCAAGCAGAGGGTGAAGGTCTGTTTGTAATGACTGGCCATTAGAGGACTGGGGGGTGGGGGGGTGGTAAAGGGATATCTCCCTGTAGAATACAGCGTCACAGCTCCAACGCACAAAGAGCCCTCTGCCCCCGTTGACCGCGCCACCGGGAGTCGAACCGGGGCACCGCCTCACATGCTCCATTAACACGGCCCAAACACAGCGGAGGCCCTGCCAGAGCAAAGCTGCGCCCCTCTCTGCCGAGTCTTAAGGGCGGAAATGGAAATGGGTGACAGCCACTCTAGAACCCTTTCAGAGTCATTTTGAATGACAAGTGGTTAGATTGAATAAGAAATGATAAGATGATAAGATGATAAGAAAGTGGTTAGATTGCATGAATGGAGAAGTTTTAACGTGTGATTTGTTGTTGCTGTGTTTGGCCTTGATGACCGTGTCTTGTTACACCTGAACCTGTGTGGTCTATCCAATCTCGCGAACCAGTCGGCTGCTCCAATCTTCTGCAGTTCGGCGGGTTGCCTGAGGGCCCGCAGGCTCTTTGCACGCTCTTTGTTTGCATACATGAATTATAGATAATCTTATGTTTCCTCAAGCATGGCAGATATACAGAAATGTACAAGGAAGGACACACAAATGATGACTCGAAGCGATTCAGGCATACTCACAGTGAACCCACAAATTCTCACACTTTACAAGCTGTAAAGGCAGTGCAAGCCTCTCTTTTTATCATGCTCTGTGACTGCTGCACCATTTCCCTTATGCTTTATTGTATTCACCACCGGGAGGAACATAGATTTTATGTACATGAAATACGCACTCACTGGCACGTGTTTTTATGGAAGGCATTTCTCCTTCTGTTTGGCGAGATCATCCCCCCACACACTCTCCACTGCTACAGCTGCAAATTAGACTGTGAAATTGACAACTCATGTGTTGCCATCTGGTTGCCATGACACCTAGTTATTGGGGCGTCGTGACGGCCCGTCCTAGGGCGGTTTGCTCCGTCGTCTCTCCCTTTGGCTTTGACATTGTTTCCCATTTGGAGAAAGGCGTGAAATGTCACAAGGGGGTGGGGGTATGGAGGGGTCACGGGGATGTGAGCTTGTGGAGGCAGGGGGTCGTCTGTGATGGCACTGTGTTCCACCTGAGGTCCTCAGTGAGAAGAGAAAACATACAGTCTCACACGCATTCTTGATACTGGTTTAAGGTCGAGGCATAGTATCTGGTGATGGCTTTGCTTGACGTGATTGTCAAGACCCTGACTGTTCATCTTTTTTGGGGGCTTGGTGCAAACCACATTATTTCATTAAATACATTGTTTTGTTTTTATTATATATACCCTATATTTATGCTATTAAACACCTCATACATGGTGCTAATCCTACTTGCCCTCAGCAACAAACCTTACTTCACATGGATGTACCATGTCAGCCTTTGTCATGTTTGCCTAGACTTCGTGGACTCGCATCCTGTATGGATTTAACAGCGGCTCACTGATCAATGGGAGGATTAACTTTCCTAAAGACTCCAAGGCCCATCCATTAGAATCTTCTTCATCCATCAAACGCCCCAGATAGCTCCCGCCGTGCCGAGCAGGAGCCCAGACCCGGCTACGAGGGCCTGGCAGGCGGGTAGGGAGGGAGGGCGGGCTGGGTGGCGTGACTCACACGGTCCTCCGCCTCCTCGTCTTGACATTTGACATACTGAAGGGGGGATTTCAACTGGAACAAACATCGGCACGCAGTGTCACAGCTACAGCGGCTGTGGTGGCGTCTTCGCAGATCCCGCCCCCCCCCTCCAGGCAGACAGGCAGACAGGCGGGGGGGGGGGGAGGGGGGACAGCGACAGCGACGGCAGGTAACCATGAGTCAGTTCCTATTTAATTCATACACCTACGCCAGCGGTAGCTGTGGGGTTTCTTTTCAAGGACGTTCAAAGTCTCTCTATTCACCGCAGAGCGCGCCGCCTCACAGGGAGCCTGGGCTGTGGGAGTGGAAACATGGGGGAGGGACAATAGCCGAGTTCCCCCCCCCCCCCCCCCCTGACTGGTCGACACGGAGTTTACACCGCAAAACCACACGGGGACTTAGTTGATGGAATCAGCACAATGACATTTTGTCAGTTCACTTGCGTGGCCGCCAAAATTTAAATGTTTAAGCAATGCCGTTGTTGCTTTGGAATAGACTCGGAATGCTGTTTGATTCTTCTATCTTAACTGTTTGATGCTATGGAGCAGGGTGTCATCTTATTCTTAACCTCTGGATTAACAACTCCTACAAGTCAAAGAGAGCACCCTCTCTCTCTCTCTCTCTCTCCTTCTTCTTCTTCTTCTTCAAGAGGACGAGGAGCAACACCAGGTGGTTCAGGATGGATGCTGACAGGTGCAACAGAGCGCCTCCACACGAAACCATCTTCGGGTCTATCAGCAGTGATTCCACTGCAAGCCCGCTTCCACGCATCAGGGAATCAAGACCATGTCTAAAATTAGCCAGGAGGCACACCAGGGAGAGGAGAGGACTGACGCATAGGGGAGTCCGCCTTAAGTCGTCTCTTTCAAGAGTGTTTCATCTCCAAATTCACTTTTCCGTGGCTCGCCGAACTGAGATTAGGGATTCATCCCACACGAAAGCCACCAATGAGATTGTCAAATAAAAAGATGAACTATTCAGGATGAGTCTTCAGTGAGGGATGGTATAGCAAACCCAGTTTCAGAGGACACTGGACAGTCTTTACACAGACAACTATAGCATGTAAATAACAGTACAATGAGTTCACATCAAAGCTCATTATGAACAACAAAGACAGGCAAAATGGCCTATTTTGTGGACATAGAATTTATACCGTTGTTGAACTGTCTGATTATCATTCCATGATGTTCAGAAATCAGCCCATAGAATTCTGGGCATTGAGTTGTCCCTAATCCACACTGTGGTGGGCTGTCTCTCCCTGAGTGGAAAGT
>JAVQJS010034429.1:0-11018 GCA_036024795.1 Galaxias rostratus
GCGAAAATGTGTCCGGCTTGCGCCAGGCACGCGTCTGGCTCGTGTCACAATGTTAAATGTTGCTACGTTTCGTTTCGCGGGCTAAAGGGCTCGCGCTAGCGTCAGTCATGAGCTAGGTAACACTATAAAATCTACCTCAAAGGCTCGTTCAATCTACATGAAGTTAATGAAGACTTGCAATTTGTGTATTTTTGAATAATAATTTATACGTCAGAATTAATCATATGCATTTGAAATAATAACGTTTTCCTTAAAACTTTGCTTTCGTAAAAAAATCCTCAACATTAAGTATTTAAACTGCTGATTTAAAAAATTTAGAATGTCAGCTATATGGTAAATATTAAAGAAACAGAATGAAACATTTATACTTGTTTAGTTAATCTGAAGAAATTACATTTTTGGTCGCAAATTTTTTTGAGCAAAGAGCGCTTGACCCCGAGTGATAGTCATTGACAGTACAGTTTATTGGATGATAAGCTGGGCATATATAATAATATATAATAATATAATAGCTTTTCTGGATGAAAGGCCTTACATTTACACGTCAATTGGCTTGCGAAATAGTGTCCGGGCTAGCTGCAAATATGTGTCAGAGCCGCTAGATTCCACACTCTCCACTTTCCGCTGACTAGGGATGAGCTCCAGTGCCAAAGTGGAGCCCAACTAAGTATAGAAACATCCATGAGCCGCATCTCTCTATTGCTCTCCTTCTCTGTGTCTATCTTTGTGTATGTGTGTGTGTGTGAGCGATAAGAAAAGAAAATGTTCAAGAATGTTGTGTGTCGTGAGAAAGAAAAACAATGTGTTTGTGTGTGTGTGTGCGTTTGCGCACGCATGTGTGTGTGTGTGTGTGTGTGTGTGTGTGTGTGTGTGTGTGTGTGTGTAAATATACTGTGTGTAGGTTCATCCCCTTGATTTATTCTTTGTAGAGTTGGGATGATTTCCACCCAGCAGCTTGCTGCTTAAGCCTCTGCACCAGCGTCTCTCAGACCCTCTCATTGGGTATTGGCCTGGGTCTTGGAGCGGGTGTTTTAGGAAGAAGAAGAAAACTACGTTTGATGTGGACCCCTAATGTGAGGGGGCATAGCTTGGTGCTTTCAAAAGTCCAAATTAGATCTTTATTTCGTCCAAGATAAGTTTGCGAGTAAACCTCAGAATAAGGGAACTATGCTACATCAATCGGGCCAAACTTTTAATTTTGGATAAGCCCCGGCTGCAGTTCCAGAGATACAGTAAAACGATGGGTTCTGGCACAGGTGCTTAAACGTGGGGCAGGTCTCATGATTAGAATTGCACCGATGAATGAGGCCAGGGAAAGGCTAAATGAGCGTGAAGCCTAATCCCCCGGGTTCCAAAGCAGAAAAGGTCAGTCGGTGTAAAACTTTCTGATTATTTGCGAATTGAAGTCGGGGGAGTTACGCTAGCATGAAAAGACTCAACGAGACGAAGAGAATGGACGTGTCTCCTGCGCGCATTAACAAGTGTTGTCTTCCAAAGGTTAACGAATGTTAATGAATTCCGCCGACATGAGACATCAACTCAACAAAACACAGCAAGGTGTTGTTTTCTAATAAGGGCATAACCATTTGTATTTAAATAATGCTCCATACAAGCTGATGCGCGCGTCTTGGTTATTAATAGAAGAGTAGAATCCTTCTTATTAGTTATTATTTATACAGGGTGGACTGCCTGACTTGTGCATCAATGAAAAGGAAGATAAATATGTATCTCTGTTTCGGTGTTTTGTTTCCACAGAGCCTCATTTCTTGGGTGCTGTCACCGCTCCCAGCATACTGTAAAAAGCTGCTGGTGGATCAGCCAGCTACCCCACAAAGCCTGGTTGGACACACACCAGCAATCTCCTAATGGCACGCATCCATTCACAACTCGATTCTCTCTCTCACTTTGACTCTCACTTTCTCTTTCTCTCTCACACACCCGTCTATTCTCTCCGCTCTCTTGTTGGGCATCAACTCGTCTCTCTTCCCTCGCTCGCTTTGTCTCCAAGTGAACTAAACGTACGCACTTCCCCTGGCCATAAAAAGTAAAGGGGCCTCTTAGTCGAAGCACACGGCCACGTCTTTTACTGTGATGACTTTTGAGCGGAAGAGCGGGTGGGTGGAGGTTGATCAATGAACCTGCACTGGCCGTGCACTACACTGGAGGGCTCTGTGTTGGTGGAGGGGTAAGGGGAAAGGCTCCGTGATGGCGGTTCTAAAAGTGATGGAAAGTTGAATTCCCGGCCTCATTTTGTAAAGAGCTGCCGAACAGCTTCCGGATCCTATTTCACCTTTCCTTGAGATAGACGCTGTGGCGTCATTTCAGTGTGGGATTTGAAACGCGCCATTTCGGCGTTGAGTTTTATTGTTTGTTTTTTGGACGCCATTGTGTCGGTTGGTTTCCTGGTATTGTGACATCGATCATTCGATTTCAATGGGGGGACTTCATTTTGACAATGGAATGTACAACTTCAGTGCTGTCATCATCTTAAATTTGCGTCATAACAAGTTTCGCCTTTGTTCTGTCAATGGACACGGTGGATCTCATTTGTGTTGTCGTGATTCAGCAGCAGAATTAGTAGTCATTTTCCTTCCTTCATAATCGCTAGGTTTACAAAGGCATAATCCAAAATCCCGTTTATTCCCTTGCCATCCGAACAAAAGGTGTGTGAACAAGGCCTCTCTGTTTCCAGAAAAGGATGTCGCCATTTACCGCCATGTCATTCTGTCGGCTCATGTGCAAAGACAGGTCCTCATCGACTCCTCATAATCCCATTCTATCCATAGGATAATCCTGGTCTGATACTTCACAAATCACTGTTTACATGGCAAGAGAAGCTAATGCCATAAGAGGCCCCCCTACTGAATTCAATCAGGATGGTAATACTGATCCATGCTAATTTAGCTAACGACAGTTACTGGCGACGCAGGTTGGCATGGCGTCACCGGATATTATGGGATGTGGCACAGGGTTGTGGAGGTTGGTCGCTGGTCTGGTATGATAGCGTTTTGTGGGACGTTTGGTATTCTATCTCGGATCCTTGTTATTCCTTGTTGGCTTGTGGGAATGAATGGCACATTTCCACCTGGCCTCCCTGTTTTGTCTTGGAGGGAACGGCGACAGTCACGCATGAGCAAGGTCCTCAAAACACAGGGGTAACAAACACAAACACAAACACAAAGGCCGCTAAAACAATCCATTTGCTCCGACAACCAAAGACACAGTCACGTGTTTAGTTCACAGGACTGTTCTCCCTCCGACAAGCCGCAGACAATTGAAAACGCTGTCTGATGTTCCATTCCCAGCGAGACCACCACCACCACCACCACCACCCCCACCCCCACCACCAGCTCAGGCCCCGCGTGTGCGCCCTACCGGCCCGCTACGTGTCTGGGTGTCGGCGGGCCGGTAGGGCGCTGGGAGGACTCTGCCGAAGGTGAGACTGGGAGACGGTGGCCGCTTCATTTCACCGGTTCCACCACGATGGCTTTATGCTAATGTCTGTGTGTGTGTGTGTGTGTGTGTGTGTGTGTGTGTGTGTGTGTGTGTGTGTTGGGGGGGGCATCGCCCACTGGACACCCCCTATCCCTCCTCCCGTCGTTCTGCTGGCAGAGATGAATGGCGGCAACCCACTTGTCCTCCGCGCTGCCGGCACCGTCCTGTGTGTTCTCCCCCCCTCTCTTTCCTATCTCTCTCCAAAAGGAGGATGTTCGCGTCCTAATGAGTTGTTGCTGTGCCGGGTGTGTATTGTGTGCTGTGTTGTGTGTCGTCAGTGAGAGCACGCGGGTGGCATGTCCACACGTGGGTGTGCATGTGCTGGTCTCGGTTCTTTCTCCGTGAAGGGACTGAATGCTTTGCGTGGGAGCCGACATGATACCGGAGGCCTGCTTTACATGGGTTCACATCGTGAGTGAAAGACGAGCGAGGAGCGAGCACAATAAATCTCTGGAAATAACTCCCGCGAACATGGTCAACCCATTCAGCATGGCTGCCAAACCTAAAGCCCGAGTGTTACATGTGTGGCTTCCATTACAAAAGAAGGACATTAATAGGACGAGAGGGAGTGCGAATGTACCGGACGTACGAGATATGGATGTTTCTTCGGTTGAGCTCCATTTGTATGGCTCTGAGCGTACGTTCACACTTCTTTTGATTCTGAAGCCGCGAGGAGGCCCTGGCGCCGTGGGTTCACTGCCGTTCAATCCACTCAACGCCCTGAGAACCCTCTCCAATCCAGTTGTGATGCTGGTGGGAGACGTCGAGTGAGCTCTCCATCCCGAACGCCTCTCTCTCTCGGGGCCCCTGCGTACGACCGAAATCCCTCTCTCGTCTTTGTGTTCCCACAAACAAAGAACCAAGCAGCGGGAGAGCACAGACAAGGAGACAGACATATCGCATGGCCTTTTCCCTCGCTCTCTCCGGATTACCTGTCATAGCCCAGGGATGTCGACGCACCATCCACATCCCCTCTCCTGCTGTCTGTCACTGTGGTGTTGGTGGGAAGGAGAGGAGGTTTGTGTATGTGTCTGCGCATAATACAAAAATAAACACGCAGTCGTGTGTGTGTTATGCCCTTGTCGTTCCCAATAAACCAACCACGGAATCTTGCTTTTTCATTATCCTGAATTTCCCACATGCCCCTTGGTGGATTCATGGTTAGAAAAGATGAATTGGTTGTACGCACTTAGTTGTATTTCGTCTCTGGGGGGGCTGGAGTTTCAAAATGAATAAACCTCTTTCTCTGTAAATATAGCCCCCACGTAATCCCACACAAGCCCCAGTGAACCAGGACCACACAAACCCACTTGCAGAGGGAGAGAGAGGACTTGTTGCATAAAAGATGAGTCGATCTCGAACGCCCCAGTGGCATTAGGGTCTCAGTTTCACCAGACTTTAAATGACACCAGCCCACAAGCACCAGTTAAAAGGAAGCACAGAAAAAAGGACTTGGTGTGTCCTTCTCCATCGTTTTCTAATTTCCTCAATTATTCACAAACGCTTTGATGGCACAACAAAAATAATACCCATGTTTTCTTGTTGGTCAGGCTTAACTAATATAACACAGGATGCCAGGTAGAATTGATGGTGAACGGATGCTATGAAACCCTGAAAAAGCTGGAAAACTAGTTTGGTGCGCAGGTTATTTCCTGGAGTTTTCTCTTTGTTGGGAGCAGATGAGCAGGGAGACTTTCTCGAGACCGGAGTCCCTCCGCAGAGCCAGAGGCGTAACCTCAACCATCCAATTTATCGGTATGGATTACAGCCAAACCACAGGCCGCAAAACACAGATTGGCTGCTTTGGGCTCTTTCTGTTTGACTTTCAGGGCCCACCCCTCCTTTGTCTCCCGTTTCCCTCCTCTTCTCCTCATAATAAGCATTTTATCTGCAAGGCCGCAGATACAAAGTACCTTGACGCTAGGTTACACTCTCGTGAGCAATCATTTGAAATCATTCTCTTTTGCGGGCATCGTTGCACTGTTTTTGATCAACGCCACCGGGCAATTTTCTCGTGGTTAGTGTCTGCGAGTGCGCGAGATAATCGCTATTGGCAGCCAGAATGACTACCTAATACAAGCGGCCAGGTGGGCTGCCCATGTAATCACAATAATCCACCATCTTGCTTTTTTTTGTTGCCAATACCTGGCCGTGAAAAGAACAGACACCTGTGTCTGCCGAGGTAAAGACATATCACGTCGCAAGTATTGTATTACGGGGCCGTTATCGTTAACAATCTGTGTTTCCCAGCTTCGTGAGTTTTCCGTCAATCTATTCACATTTATATTATAGTAAAAAAAAAAATGAAGGGGGGGGGGTTCTGCTCCCGACTCTCCAACAGCTGACCACAGGCTGGTTAGGCAGGTCCCGGTGTGTGAGATTACCCTCCCCCATCCTCCCCTTTGAAGGGGCAGATCGTCCCACTGACTGCCTGCGACCTGCTAATCCAACACCGTCGCCACTTTACCATAGCCAGGGTACTGACAGGTGTGCAGCCCTTAGCTTAGCGCGCCACAGGGAGCGCCAATCACCTGTAAACCTACTGTAACTCAAGTGTACGGTTTCATTCCAGGCAAACAGTGCTCTCTTTAAAACGAAGACGGTTCTCGCCTAACAAATCATTCCAGTCGGAAAGAGGCGACGGCCGTTCCTCATCAACATGAGGATTTCAGCCTCCGCTATGATGGGGCTGATTATCATAGTGTGTCCAAAACGTCCCCCCCCCCCCTCTCTCTCTCTCTCCGACTGCACTGCTGTGGTCTCCAGTTGAAAAGGCCAGCGGCTCCTCCTCAGGTGGTGGTGTGTTGCGTGGGGGTCGGGGACGCTCGATGAGGGATGAGCGGTGACGCCCCGAGCAAACACCTCTCCTGCCCTCAATCCGTCACGCCCATCAATCCATGCGGCGGTTTTTGGTCATCAATGCAAGACTTCTAAATGCCAGGCAGGAGACACAATCCCCTTTTCCCGGAGTCCCCGCTATTAGCAAACGGTGGGCCTGACGGAGAGCCTTGTCTTCTCCACCGTCCTGTTTTATTCATGTCTGCATTCATCCTCCACAGACGATCCGTTGGATGTTTGAAAGCAGACGAATTGCTTCCATTTAAGTTTTTAAATAAAAGATAAGGATTCTGTCATACTATGTGGTCGGTGAGGAAATTGAATTTGCGTGCGCGCATATCACAAGTCACACGCGGAATGGCTTCACATGTTGTGTTTGCTGGTGCGCATGTGCACACACTCTTATCTAAGCAAAAGAAAATTCTCCATCAACTCATACTTACATACTGACAAACAGGCTCTGCGCTCACACACACACACACACCATCTTTAATTGGTTTCATCCAGAGCTGTCCAGCCGTCACTCCCCCTTCTCGGTGACAGTTGGTCAGCCCTCCTTCCAGAGCTCTGCTGGTCCGTAGTGAATGCACAGGGGCAGGTCTGGAATGTCCTGGTCGGGTAAAGGAGGTGACCGGGGAAAGGCCTTTCTGCAGCACGGTGTGTCACTCTGATACCATCCCTCTCACATCTCCCCAGCATCCAACAGCCACTGGAATGACTGTATAGACACCAGGGTCACACACCGGCCTCCTCCCCCCCCTGCCTCCTCCCTCCCAGCCCAAAACGGAGCCCTAATGCAGCGGGCAGCCATTGTAACAAGATTCCCATAGATTCAAGTGGAGCGGCGTGCGAAATAGACGCTCCCCTCATCCTAACCCATTTTCTGAGATGGGATGGGATCCGGCACTGGGAACATTAGGCAGAGGCTTCCATGAATAGAAAGAAAATGGATTCCACAGCCACCGAGGGCCATTACTGGGAGCTGGATTCGATTTACCGTTTTCAAAGAGGGCTCTAATGAGGAGGCCCGCGCGCCACGCGGCAGATGTTCCTACTCCCAACTCGGCTAAATAAAGTCAGTTCCACCCGACGCTATGTGAATTCTCCTATCAAAGCCTCTCACACACTGTTCCATATTCACAATTAAATCCGTGCCTGGAATAGGTGTGGAAAAAACGGAAAGGAAAAAGTCAGCAAATGGTGGGTTTTCATTTACAACAGACTGTAATGGGGTTGTTGTTGTTGGAACAAATATGCTGTGTTTGTTATGAAACAGTTCTCCTCATCTCGGCCCTGACTCCGTTCCTCTAGCTCTAGCTTTAGTTTGATCTGATAGTGCTGGGATCCTTAGATTGCTGTGGACCTTAGATCCCAGTGCAGTAATGATACTGTAGCTGGATGTATCGCCCAGGTTCTTTGAAATGAACTATTGTGGGCTCTTTCATTCCTGTGTGTAGGTCTGGTGGGCGTGAATGCACGTGGCTCTCTGCTTGCCGTATTGAAGGTTTTGTTGTGCGTCACTGATGTTCCATATAGAATCGCTGGTTTTTCACTGGCCAGAAACTAATAGGAAATTGATTTGCGTTAAAGGTCCTTTACCTCAGCAATCGTTTAAGAATGTTGTATTGCCTTGACCTTTATTTGATTAGTTTTAAAGTAAACAATCCCAAATCCAGTAGTACAGCAATTGCCATTTGTTACATTGAACATACTGCGTTCGGATACTGTTTTGGATCCGAATGCCAGAAAGCAGACATGGACACAGGCGTTGGCATGCTTCATCCCTCCACTCATCCTCCGTTGTTTTACCCTGTCACCTGACTCCGCAGTTCACGGATCACCGTCTGGCTCAGGGACTGCAGATTTATGTTGTGGCCTTTTAGTCAAAGAACAGGCAAAGTGGGGGAGAGAGGATGTTACGGAGAGAATCCAGAGCAAACGCGTTAGTGGAGCTGATTGGCTGAGGACCACCGTCTCTCACTAGATGGGCGAGGAGCGAATGGAAAGTGCACAGTCCTGAAAGACCCGATTGTCAATATACTTCTGACTGGCGTGCCAGGCTGCCATGGATAGAGAGAGTGGAACGCCAAGCATTGACTGGAAAGAATCTGTCTTTCTGTCCGCTGCCGGTCTGTCTTTCTGTCGTTCTGTCCCTTCCGTTCTCTCTTTGTTGCTCCCTGAATTATTCTCTCCCTCTGTTGTGCTATCATTCGGTCTCATCGTTCTCTCTCTCTCTCTCTATCATTCTCTCCGTCTCTCACTCTCTCCCTGTCTGTCTATGTCATTCTCTCCCTGTCTCACTTTTATACCCCACAGTCTTTTTTTTTTATTACTCTATATCTCTCTCTCTTTCCTATTCTCCTCCAAGTGGTCTCCTTCCAGCACCTCAGAGTGGGTGGGCGCAGGCCCCTGGTGCCAGCCACATGCACCGTCTTCCCTGACTGAGCCTCTCTTAATTAACACGGCCACTCGTTAAATCCTGACAAATGTGCACTCAGGCTTCTAACAAGGAGAGGGTCGGCTCTACTACCGGCCGCACATATTCACTGAGCTAATGCGAGTATGAAGAGGGCTTTAATGAGGGTTGTCTTGACAACTTAAAGGATGCTGTCCAGCATCCGCGCGCTGAATTTGTAACAAGGTCCACTTTTCAAACCCCACTCGCTTTCGTTCACTCACACTCTTGTTATGGCCTTTGGGCAACATGAATTTAGCAACTAAAGATGTTTTTCTTCCCCTGTTAGCTTAATAAGGCTAGTTGGCAAAGTCAATGCAGTACGTTATGAACTGAAAGCTGTTAGCACAGCTTACGGGTCTTAAATTATGCACTAATACACAGTGTGTTGGGAAAATGGCAGCTCAATGTGTGCCCCCCCCACCCTCTTCCAAAAAATGCTAATGTTTTAGCATAAAAACTAAAAATAGATGTTTGTAAATTATCTTTGGTTGTTGAAAGCCTCGTGCAACAATTCCCAGTGGCCTAATTCAGGTGCGAAGCTGCAATCATAGCCACCACGTAGTACTACCCTGGACCAAGCAGACCCCAGCACAACAGAGCCCCCAACACTCACACTCCCTCTTGGGGGGCAGAGGGGGCAAATTCGAATGGTCCTCTGATGAAACTGGCAGAGACCCTGAGTGAAATGGAAATCGGAATGAAAAACTCAAGTGGGACAGCAGCTGGTTTGGAGGGGGGGTGGAGAGGAGAGGAGAAGAGTGGAATAACGAGATGGAGCTCGGTCGCTGGGGGACGGCGAGCTGCGCCACCACCCTGGAACGGACGGGCTGTCAGGGGACCGGCGTGCCCCCCGCACCTCTCATTACCGCTTGGATACGAATGGGAGGAGAGGTGGGGGGGTCTGCTCTGAGGTAGTGTTAGACAGGCCCCGTCCTTTAGTATGCCCGCCTCCACTAGCCCCCACGCTCCTGCCTTAGCCTCTCTCATGCTCCTGTCCCCACCACTTGGTTCTCCTGTCCACACTTTCCCCCTCGCGACCAGCCTCCAACAGCTAAAATCCATTTTTGAACAAGCGTCAGGGATTGGACAGAATGCAGAGAGCAATTCATCTTCGTTAATGACACTGTTTCATGTCACCCCAGTCTGTGACCGTCATTTTTATCGCCGCTGTCACCCAGTTTATCCACTTTTTTAATGAGCTCAGGCCACGCTAGCAACGGCAGGGACGTCACAAACAGAGTTGCTCCCCGAGGACCGTTCTGACCCTATTAAGAATCCAACTCGCTGTCGCCATCGGAATGCTCGGCCCACGAGGGCAAACCCCACGTTTGAACGCGTTGCACGACATTCCCAGATCCACATGCCTTAAGCAAATGAGCAGTGCTAGCCTTGAGATTCCTCCAGCCCTGTGTGGCATTTACTTATCACAAAACCGTCATGGTCAGTGGCGTCACGTCGAACTCGGCCATGGGTTGAACGAAAGGCGTTTACAGCAGTAAAATAAAGCACTCTTTGAGTCACTCCAAGGCCTTCTTTAAATAGTCTTTCTTCACGCGAGTGTTCTCAAACTCTCATGCAAGTGGACACCCTCAAAGGCCTACTATATTCAGGGGCTGTTTCTTACTTTGCACAAAATTGGTTGAAAGGGAAAAAAGTAGGAGCACTAACAAGATAACTGCAAACTTTGGTGTTACAAAAGATCATATTTTCCGAGGTGTAGAACTGTGCAAATAGCAAAAGGACATTAAGCCTACAAGTTGGTACGAAGATTGGTGTGGCTTTTTCATTTGCCCACTGCATCTAAAGTCTGTATGGTGACACAGACTGTCAAACACTGCTCGCTAGCCTTTGAAGGCGTGAGACAATGGTCAATGCCACAGAAACATTCTGTGACCAACTGTCTTTTGCTCACCTCATTGACACTGTGAGAGAGAAGCTCAACGCTACATCAGCCCCTCAGCAGGCACCGGCGACATGCGTCCGTTGTGACAGGTTAGGCACCCACTACCTCTCGTCCTAATTGTCGGCCTTACCAAAGGCCGTGGAGCCTCGGGATTGGTCCAGAGCCTCCCTGTGGGGACCATATCTCCATCCATTAAAAAGTGGTGGTCCATCCATCCATCCATTATCAGAACCGCTTATCCTATGCAGGGTCACGGGGGGCTGGAGCCTATCCCAGCTGACTTTGGGCGAGAGGCAGGGTACACCCTGGACAGATCGCCAGTCC
>JAVQJS010034449.1:0-16757 GCA_036024795.1 Galaxias rostratus
ACAGTTTAAATCTAAACAAGATTGCTACTAATTTTTAAAAAAAAAAACACCAACCACCACATAGCTAGCCTTTTTGTCTGGAATATAATAACACAATCACAAATAAAATCAACACAAACACACACACACACACAAAACACAAAACACCCACCACACACCCAAACACCCCACACACACCCACACACCACACACAGACACCCAACCCTTTCCTCTGTTTTAGCTGCCTACTTTCCTTCCCCGGCAGACGATCCCAACCTATCATGGAGCAGCCCACCTCATAAACATGGCAACACGACACGACATGGAGGACAGGGGAAGGCAAAACACACAAATAAAGCCCAGCAACATAGCAGGCGACTCGCGTAGTTACAAAACCCAGAGAGAATTTTGACGTGGGGATTATCTCCGCCACCAATAGCCTGTCAAAGCCCATGCAACTGGCTAGCGGCTCGCGGCTATTTGACTCTGTGTGTTGACAGAGGTGGGGGGAGGGGCGGGCGGATAGAAGCATCTGTCCAGGGGGTCAGACAACAACGTAAAGACCCCGGTCGGACGCGGAGCTGGAGCTCAGAGGTCTCTGTCTCTATGTATCTGTGAGTCTTTCTCTGTCTCTTTGGCTCTCTCTCTCTGTCTGTGTGTCTTTCTCTCTGTCTCTCTCTGTCTCTCTCTCTCTTTCTCTGTCTGTGTCTCTGTCTCTATGTATGTGTGTCTTTCTCTCTGTCTCTCTCTTTCTGTCCATGTCTCTCTCCCTCTATGTTGCCCTCCCTTTTTCTCTCTCAGTGTCTCGGTCTCTCTCTCTCTCTCTCTCTCTATCGCTGTGTCTGTGTTACTCTCTCTCTCTCAGTGTGTGTGTACGTCTCTCTCTCTGTTTCCCTCTCTCCCACTGTTATAATCCTCTTAGGCCTCTGCTTCGATCTCTCAATAGGTTCATCTCTGTCATCCCCGCCATCAGCATTCACTCGGTGGCAGCTCAATCCTCCAGCAGCCACCTTGCCGTAGCCAACGCTAACGCTAGCAGCTAAAGAGATTAGGACTAGGAAAAGGTGACGTTTTGGACAGGCAGGGGGCCTTGTCGGTCAGCGTCCTGGTTTCTGGGTGTCACAGACACGTGCACCAAGCCACACACACCTTTGCACGGGGAGAGAGAGAGGGGGCTCGGTTAGCCTGGTGTGCTCTGCCAAGGGGGGGCAGCTATAAGCGAGCTCCATTGCTTCACTTGGTGACGTCGTGCAAACAGTACCACAACGCTGGCGGATAGGATGGGGGGGGGGTTCGTTGGCACAAGGCCACGGGGCACGTGTCACTTCCTCCAGACTGGATTCAAGGTGGCAGGCAGAGAGGAGAGGTCACTCGGTTCACATCTCTCGCCCAACAACCATCGTACCACTGTGTTAGAAAACAGCGGCGAATGAATACTGATGTGATGAGGATCCTAGTCCCTCACTCCGGGGGTCAAAGGGCGCTGCCGTGAGGTCCCGGTGGATGGGCTGAGCAGAGCCGGTGTTGTGGTGATGCGTCCTACCGTGGGAGACTCCCAGAGCCGTCTAATTCATCACGACACAATGGCTGCCAAAGATAATGACGGGCCCCTCTAATTACGAGGCAGGACATCAAAACACGAAATAGCAAGTTACAATAACAAGTTACATCAATGGCACTACGGGGTGGGGGAGGAGGCACTGAGCGGCAAAGGGAGTCTCTTTGAAGCTATTCATATGCACGATTTAATGATATTGGTCTTTGGTTTGACCACAGTAAAAATTATATTTTCATAATCATATACCGTGTGTATGAATTATTAATCGCATACGTTTTAAAGCACATCCTACCAAGCCTATTTAATATTTAATCAATCTAATCTTCTAAACACATCCTGACCTGGGTCCTGCATGCGGTCAGGAGAAAACAACGCTTCAGTAGACTGGGGCAGATGTCCTGCCACTGTGTCGGGTCACTGAACCCGACTGAACCAAGGGCGGTTAAGTAAATGGAATAAGACTGACTACAGTGACTTCTCGTCGGTTGACGTTTGATGAGAGGCAGCGCTACGAAGCACAAGCTGGCCGTGGATTTCCCTGTTTGCCCGATTGACGATCGATGCGGCGATTGTTCAATATGGCACGTTTAAAAGTATCAATAACGCTCTGACAGCTATTCAATTTCCCGTACGTTATCCTCCATAAAGAGGCGGAGACTTAAAGCACATGGGACAATATCTGTGCCGATAATGATCCTCTGCCCTTCCTGTGTCGCACCTGAGCCATCAATGCCTACGTGACTCACGGACACGGCCATTATCAGCATGAATCCACGTTGATCCTCGACTGTCTTATGTCATCTTTCAGCGGTAAGCCAATTCTTTATTTTTGTTAGGTCAAGCCACAAACACCAACCAACCCAACAAAGCGTGACCAAAGAAAAACAGAGGTAAAAACACCAAAGCGACGGACGCGGTGCATGCTCCCCCATACCGACCGAGCCACCATCTCCTCCTAAGCTAGCGTTGGACCGTGGCGTCCTGTATGTCACCCTGACAGCCCTTTGGTATATTATACAATATACAATTCTTTGATATACCCCAATGAGCCTGCACGGTGACTGTGTCCGGTGTGATCTGATGAGGCCTACTTTAGCAGATAGTCGATGCGAGGCCCACTGGGAGGGGAGAGAAGGGATCCAGTTGCACTGACCCACATCGATTCTTCCCGGCATAACATTACTACAAGGAAACGCCTGCTTGTAGTCAACGCCTTCAAGACCGGGTAGCTCTGCACAGGGTTACTATTTCTACAGTAAAAAAAACATCCATCCATCCATCCATTATCAGAACCGCTTATCCTATGCAGGGTCACGGGGGGCTGGAGCCTATCCCAGCTGACTTTGGGCGAGAGGCGCGGTACAGCCTGAACAGATCGCCAATCCATCGCAGGGCCAGTGTGTTTAAAAAAACATTTAAATGTAAAATAGTCACTGTGTAGTTTAGTATGTTGACACTGGAATATTAGCAGAACTGGTGGTGGACGCATGGTTTTGGTTCTAGTCACAAAGAGCATCTGGTGGCCATCTGACAAAGTATTGATCCTGGTGGAGAAGACTGGTGAGGAGTGTGTTACCAGACTGACTGTCTACGAGCCGACAGCTTTGGGCCACAGATGCCAATTAGGCCCAAATGGGGGTGTCTCTCCACTGTCGTTTGTAGTGTGCTTGAGGGTACCCGCACACACACACACACACACACACACACACACACACACACACCCACTCACAAATCTTCCAGGGTGCACGTTAACTTGTAACTTGGCACACCCAGTATTTCTGGGACCAACACACCTCAGGGCTTTGTGTTCTTAGAGTTGGCCAGACAAGAGCATGTTGAAAGGGCACCCAGAACCCCCTGATGTTATGAGGCTATTAAAGGCAATCAAATCAAGTTCTATTCTGGTAGCTGTTTTGGCTGCTCCAGTAAGGCTAAAAGGCCAAGCCCAACGAGGTTGACAAGGATTAGTATATATCCTTTTAACAGTATTGCCTAATCTATACGTGTTTGTGAGTGTGAGTGTGTGTGTGTGTGTGTGTGTGTGGGGGGGGGGGGGGGGCCGCGATTGACACAGATGTGTTTGATTAGTCTGAGTTTAGAACGCTCTGAAACCATAGCAACAATCGGTGTTGTTGTCTCCTTGAAGCGAGGCCTTAATTCCTGCCCTGTCTCCTTTGCAGCCTTATCTCTGTGTTCCTCCTACCCTCAGCATTAGCTAATTGGCCCTGGGAGTTGAAGAAGATGAAAGAGAGGCAGTAAAAGCCGGCAGTGGAAGTACAGTCCAGGCACAGGCGGAGGTGTGGAGGGAGAGAGAGGGAGAGACTCCATTCCTTCTCTGAGCAGCGACGCCACCGACGGAGAGACTAACCTATTCCTCAGCGTCCTCCTCCCTCCGCTCGCCGCTGCACGCGCTGGGGTTAGCAGCGCAGGGGCTCCGCTGGGACTGGGAGCGGAGCCTATCGCTAGGAGACGAGAATGTTCCAGGCTTCCGAAGCTGGGCTGGGCGTTAGCTGGGTCGGGCTGGTATGGTCCGGGGCTGGGCCGGGCGGGGCTGGGCTGGGCTGAGCTGTGCCTGGCTTGGCTGTTCTGCACACCCCACAAAGTGCTGCTGCCTCTCAGACACACTTAAGCGAGGTTACGGTCAGGTCTAAGACATTGTTCTGACTCATCCTGGGTGTGGAGAGTACCATATGAAGAAGCCGAGCCCATGCTGCACTGTGGCAGTTGAGTAAAACGGTTTGCCGCGTGGCACAATTAGTGGGCCTGTCCGTCACGCCACAATCTGGAATGGCTTCTCCCACCAGGGTGGCTGGTGATGTGCAGACGTCTGGCGCAACTGGAAATGTCTGTTTAGCAGAGCTGGGAAGTGCGCTTAATTCTTGAACAGTCCATTTTCTGATAGTAAATAGACTAGTAAACAGTCATTAATTTGAACAGATGTAACTGATTTTATCTGTACCACTAAGTGTAGGCTAATGTGTGAGAGTGTGTGTGTGTGTGTGTGTGTGTGTGTGTGTGTGTGTGTGTTTGTCAGGATGCAGATTTATTTATTTTACTGTGTGTGTGTGTGTGTGTGGGGGGGGGGGGGTTAGGGATGTATTAGTTTTTCTCCTTGCGCGAGGAAGCCATTAGAAGACACCATCTGCTCCTGTGAACAAGGGGAGTGGCGTCCTTCAGTGCTGCATTCACAGCTTGGTCCCGTCACCTCCTGATGTGGGACTGGAAGGACACAGCCTCTCCTCCTCGTCTTCCTCCTCCTCTCCTCTTCTCCTCTCTCCCAGCCTCCCCGCCTCGTTCTTTCCCGATGTCTCCTTGACATGACACCGATCAATCCCAAAGCGGTGTGCCCCATCACGGACACTGCATCCCGCTCCTCAAGGTTAAGGCTCTGTCCCCTCAGCTGGTAACGGAATACAGCAGAGGTCAGCGTTCGGGTGAGCGCGCTGTAGGCTGAGACAGGGAGGCTGTTCATCAGCGTGAGCGTGACCCTGGAGACGCCGCACGTCCCCCTTGCCAGAGAACCCGAGGCTCTCCGAGAAAGAGAAGCCGACGTTCTGTTCTGTCGCCTGCCGCGGCTGTGCCGGCCTTTTAAGATTCTTCTCGTAAAAGCACGCAAAAAGCACGCGACAAATGAATACTATTACGCTTAACATGGACGACTACGCAATAACGTGCGATATTCTCTGTTTCTGAGTTGTCTGAATAAAGTACTGAAATCAAGTTTACAAAACGAGAAAGACGATAAGCTTTATAAAGGCTTTATGATTCAACAAACATTTAGTAGTGTTAGCTTGGAAACCAAAGAATGTAGTCCCCTAACCCCGTTATTAAGAATGAGGTCAGCTATGTGTAGGTCAGAGTAGATCCATTATGTCCACTACAGTATGGGATCAGCTGGGTAGACTCAGTGTTGAGACAGACGCCGCAATGTATGACGGTTCTGTGAACCACGATGAAGCCTCTACAGGCAGTGAAGCAAATGTTCCGCATGAGGGTGAACTGCTGCTGGGGGAGGTCATCCGAGTGGGTCCCTGGTAGTTGACGGAGATATGGGCGGACTGGAGCCTCTCTCTCTCTCTCTCTCTCTCTCTCTCTCTCTCTCTCTCTCTCTCTCTTTCTGTCTCACACTCTCAGTGTGGGCTGTTGGAACTCAGAGGACATTTAATGGTGTGTGTGTATGTGTGTGTGTGGTGTGGGTGCACGTGTGTGTCACTCTATGTAAGAGGGAGAGCATATGACTGTAAGTATATATATGAACTGTGTGTGGGCCTTTTGAGAGCAGGTGCATGACTGTTACCTCCTTAAACTGTGATGCTAGATTGTACTCCCGAGGGCGTACGCATATCTAAAATCAGCCGCTGAGCATAATATGGAAGTCCACACTTTCTGAAAACATGCAGATCCCCTATCATGCTCATTAAGAGGTTGTTTAAGGGTTAACTCCTGACTCCAGACCTAAAGCCGACGCCCTCCTGACTGTTAATGTATCAGAAACACGCATTTGCTTACCAGCTTCAAACAACTAATTGGTAGAGGGCTGAAACAGCAACAGAAAGGGGGAAAGGCTCGGGTTCAGAAGAGAGCAAACTCGGCAGGGATTTGAAACACCATCTTATGAATATTTCAGTGAAACCGTGAATAAAAAAAGGCCGGCTCCAGTTCCCTCCTCTCTAGGAGGACGGTGAGACACGTTTCCTCAGGATTAAAAATAGCAGCCCAAGAGTTCTGGTGAGGGCCGGTGACGGGCATGGAACTGAAGCGTGAAAGATGCTCCCATGAAACCCTGCTTGAAAACCAATAGCCACAGAAAATCAATAAGGCAGCCTCACTAAAGCCTGTTAATGTCGACCAGGCTACCGTTAAGGCTCAACGTTTAAAATATACTTCTGGTGAACTCAACTTGGCCAAGTTTGCCAAAGTTGGTGTATACTGAAAAGCAGTGGGGATCAACTGGGTTGATATAGGTTACTTGGCCTAAAACATACTCCATTAAAAATAGTAAGCATCAATGTGTGTTGTTAAACTCTTTAATAAAAGTATGCCATTTTGCAGTAAATGTTATAACTTATGAAATAATAACTAGTTAGTATGATGTAAATGTTTGATATTATATGATACTACTTCATGTTTACATGACATTTGCTTCAGACCAGTGGCTAATGCTGCCCAGGTCCATTAGGGCTCCCATAGGAAAAACAAAGAAACTAATTGGCAGGAGAACATACTGTACTTATAGGCTATAGCATGTGTGCATTTAATGGGCTTGTAGTCTGGTCTGCTAACTCACATAGATACCGTTTATACTGGAAAAATAACTAAAAGACGTCATACATTTTAATCCCTTTGTTTATAGTATAGGCCTAGTTTAATTTGTCCAGTCAGAGCCTTTACATTGACAAGGCCAAGGTTCATCTATGTATTATGCCACTTTCAATGTGAAGCCATAATGTTTCGAGGACAGCGGCACTAAAGGGAGGTATTTCCAATAACTTTAACCTAGCAAAAGTACAGAATGTCTCCGAACTTGAGCCCTAGACTTGTCTCATAATGGTAACCCTGGATTCCTTATCCTGTTGTCCCACAAAAGGGAGGACTGGTCGTTGTGGTCTATCATTTCAAGACGTGGCTTAAAGTGACCCCAATGGCGCATCAAAATTAAGGCAACTGCGCTTAAATAAAAAATATGTTATTGATAACGTCCTTTACCTGTAGATGCAGTTTCCATAGCAACGGTAGGCCTTTTCCCGTCGTCCTGAAATTGATGAAATTGTTGATCCAGGTCGCTCATTTCGTCCCCGCTTTTTACCTTGAATTCATCACGTAGCGAATCAAAGCGAGGTGGGGTACTTCCAAATAGACCGTTTTTGTCATAATCGTCTCCGAACCACTTCCCCTCGGAACCTAGGTCGTCTCCGGGCTTGGCAGACATGCTTTTAGGGAGAGGATGCGCGAGAGATATTTCAAGCTTCTGTATCGCGTGGTATACAATGAATAGCTTATAGCGCTTTTTTCTAAGTTTGAAATAATTCCAATAACAAACAACGATAATATTTAAAAAAATGGAATTCCTCAAGCAACACGATCCAGTCAGGCAGCAGAAGCGAGTGTGGTTGATTGTTTTAGTTCAGTGCTTCAATCCTGACGTCATGGTATCTAGTGTGTGTACATAGCTTATGGCTGGCACTTTATTTGGGACAGAGTCAATTATGTTAGTCGTCTATCTAGTGATCCCCGAAATAACTAACCTGGGCATCAGTTGTCCGAGATGTCTGATATTGTCTATTGTCCAAGGAAAGCCTAGCTTTTTCACGGTAAACCATCTGGTGTACGTTGTTATAAAACTCTGAAGCCTACACTTTTAAAAAAGTAAACAGAAGTTAAGACAATATATTCTAGTCATCATTTTTGAAACGTAGAAAAAATGCTTCATAAATGATGATTTTATAATGCATAAACATATTACAAAAAAACATTAACTCGGTGATTCACGGCTTCTACTACTTGCTTATATTATAGCGCCCTCGCGTGCTAGGCCTGCTTGTGGATAACGTTTTTTGCACCAATTTTCAAGATGGCTCCTTAGCAACTGATACTTTGCTCCTTAGAAACGGACTGATGACAAACATTGCTGGGGTCTCTGGATTCCACAACACATCTACTCAATGCAAAAACATTTGCGGCGCTGGCAAAGTACGATAGTACTAGTAGCTTCAATAACATGGCAACAATATAGCCACAACGAGCAAATGTCTAACGCTGTACCAACCTTCGACCTGAATAGATAAATTGTAAGATGTATGCAGACTTTGTAATTGTATTAATTAAATGAAAATTGATATATTTTACATTATTGTAGCCAACATGATTAGGTAACCTTAAGAAGTTAGCCAACACCTAGGCTCGACAACGTTGTGCTAACATCAGGTCTCTTTAACTTTGTATCTGACTTAGCTAGTGGACTTAATGTTGTTGTTTGCCAGCCAGGAAAGCCGTGGGCATTGCAATTATCAAAATATAATTACTGCAAGATGTTTGTAAAGCTCCTAAAAACCTTTATACGTTTTCTGCTTAGCTGAGGTTTATTCCATTAATATACAATTATGACTCAGAGCGAAAAGCATAATGGTGATGAGGAGATCGTCAAGGAATTGGTGAGTACTAAGTATGGCTGGCTGCGGGAACATACTCGTGCAATTTGTTTTATCAACTAAACCAAGAATTTAGTTGCATCCGGATCAGCCACGTTTATCTTTAAAAATACCTGTTGAGGTCTACTCTTAGTTTTAAATATCTGTTTCGCATCAGTGCTTGGCCAATGGGGTGTCCTATGAAAAGATACCACAAGATGGGAGCAACATCACTTCATTGGAGATGTTCTTCTCTGGGTTTTCCCGTATGGTTGGGTTGTCTCTCTTCCCGAGGCTTTGCCAGCTCACTGTGGTTGGCCAGAGTGTCAGCCAAATACAGGGACTAGAAGGATGCCCTCTTCTACGTGACCTCTGGGTGGTTGAATGTCAGCTAACAGTGAGTGCAACAGCCGTGCCATTATAATGTCCCTAAATTAAATGTGTATATTTTTTATTGGTTATACATCTGAACTTTAGACTGAATAATAAAACTGACACGGAACACTTACATGTACTGTAGTCGTAATATGTTGTTCCTCCTGTCTAATCAAGAGATTATCTAAATATTTTAAGGACATATCAGCGTTGCAAACCTGCCGTCAGCTCCAGAAGTTGTATCTTTACGATAATCAGATCAGCCAGATCGAAAACGTAGACTCCCTCGTCAACTTGCAGGTGTTGTGGCTCAACAACAACTACATCACGGCTATTGAGGTCTGAGCCTTTTCTTTGTCGTTTGAAAAATCCTGTCCTTGTAAGACCCCAACAATCGGGGAAGTCTCCCCGTAAGTGTAAGTCTAGTCATAATAAATGCTCTCTTTATCTTTTTGTTCCATTTCCTGAAGGGCTTGGACTCTCTTGAAAACCTGAAAGAGCTGAACCTTGCCGATAATAACATTGAAAAGATAGGTAGGTTAAAGGATTCCCTTATGGCTGTAAAATTAAATCTTTTTGCTAGGTTTATGAAAGGACTGATTCAAATGATTTGTTAATTCTTTCAAAGGACACAGCCTTGATCGTAATGTCAACCTTCAAAGCCTTAATCTCTCCGGGAACAAGATCAGCTCGTTTAAGGTCAGACTCCTAAAATTGCCTCTATTGATTGAAATGTGGAAATGTGTAATTTAAGCTTTCGCCAATTTAGCTCCCTTATAAGAAGCGTTTCATTGCTCCCATTCTAGTTTTCCCATTTTGTTCTATAGCAGATAATTTTGCTCCTTTTAAAATTGTATTAACCTTATGATGTATATCTTTCTAGCTTACTCGAGGCAACGCTTGATTGTACAAGTTTGTTTTATATTCCTGGACGAATCAGTCAACTACAAATTGTTCATTATTTATGATTGGCTGTCTGTTTCCACAGTTATCTATTTTCCTAGCATTTCTGTCTCATCTCAAAAGATCTGATTATAGTCATTCTCTGCATTTCCCTCCCAGTATATTGTTATAGCCCTTCTCTCAAAGAGTTGCTGATTTTAAATGCTTTTCAATCAGACACGGCATCTCTGTTACAGCGATGTATCATTTGTTCTGTGGTTGCTGTGTGGAATATATGGAAAATGCATAGAATTTTGTCCAAAAAGGGGCAAATAAAATAAACTTTTTTTTTCAAATATCAAACCAACCGTTTATTTCAGAAGAAAGGGAATTCCTCACAAGAATTCCATGGGTGTAATTTAGCGTTTTCTTTATTTTTGTATTTTTATTTTTTGTTCTTATGTATTTCTATCCTTCCTCGGCAACTAGGCTATTCTGTCCTATAACTCATGGCCACACTTTGACAAAGAGTCTTAACCTCCGTATCTCATGTTCCTGTGCCACAGTTTTAATAGCCGCTCATCGACAAACGGACCTAACCTGTGCTTGGTGTAACAGGAACTGACCCGGCTGGCCTCCCTGCCCCGACTCAGGGATCTGGGCCTGAAAGAGATCCGGTCCAGCCCCAACCCAGTCTGTTTGCTCTGTAACTACGCCACCCACGTTCTCTACCATATGCCAAGCCTCCAGCGGCTGGACTCCCTCGACGTCTCCGGCAAGCAAGTCAAGGACGCGGCTGAGGTACAGTTAGTTGATACTGTGGGCGGTGTTTGCTTCCCAGACAGGTCGATGCTGAAACAATCATACATAAAAATAACGGGTTCAGAAACGTCAATTTGAAGAAAGATGAAGTCACCTGATATGAAATAGATTTAGTTTTAAGTTTGAAATTTGAAAATAGACCGTATCTGGTGGTTATTCTGTTATGGTCAATGTATATAAGTTGACAGATTGTCTTGACAATGTCACAAATAGATAACCTTTACATTATTGAATCTCACCCGAGAAACGTGTCCATCTTTTGACAAATTAAATGCGGAGGAAATTAAAGCTTGAGTTTGTATCTAAGCTGTGCTGCCGTCAATCATTGGATGTGATCTTGGTTGACGTTGAGGACCACTGTGCCTAAGTGACCGCTTGGTGTGTCTCAGTCCATAGTGATGAAGAAGATGATGTACTATAGCATGCGCGTGCGCAGCGCTCAGAGACACCTGGCCGAGACGCACAGCAGTCTGCGGGAACGCAAGAAAACCCTGCTGGTGCTTCCCGAGGAGCGCCTCCGGACCCTCAACAACGCCCGGAAACATGTAAACGCGCAGTCCCGTTGAAGACAGCCGCATATTTAGCTTGTTTTGTTAGGTTTGTCATAGGAGTTAACATATAAGAGATGTCTAGAAAATCTCATGTGATATTCTTTGATATATTTTTTCCTGATATTCTTTTCTGTCATATGATAATTTAGTATCGCTATTCCAATGAAATCGGGATCGTACCATCAACTGTACTTTGTACTAGTAGCTAGTCGTGGACGTAGATGAAATAGACGTTGTCATATTGCATTGTGATGCCACAGTCTCTGCATCACGTTGCACACGGCGTCTGCCTCCACAGCTGGAGTTTGAGCTCGCGGAGGTCCAGGCCACGTGCAGGAAGTCTGCCCGTCCCCGGGAGGAAGTCCCGCCCCTGCTGGCCGAGGGCTCGGGGGACCGCGGCGAGACGCCGGCGGACGTGGCCCCAGGCGACCTCTCCTTAGAGGAGAAAATCCTCGGCAAGCTGGGGGCCCTCAAGCAGAGGCTCGAGTTGTGGAGCAGGACGCTAGAGAGGTGCGCGTCAGCGGATGACGGTGTATCGTTGCCGTTCATTCTATAAGTACCTTTTTATCCGCGTCTTAGTTGTATATTATCTCACTCCTTAAAAAAGCACAATCAACTATTCAAATCTGTACCATCATAATCTAATAGTAAAATACAAATAAATGATTGTTGGAAACTACATATATAAATATATATATATATATATTTTAGGATTGAGCATTGTCACCAGCGAAAGATGTCACAGGCCACTGAAAAGAACCAGCTAATGGTCCAATTTCTGCTGATGGAGCTGGAAACCGTTGGCAACATTCGGTTCGAGGAGGGCAGCCCCGCTGACAGCTGGTACTCTCATTTCTACATTCTCATTTCCTCCCCAAGTCATCGTGTAAAGTAGCAATGTATTAACGCGGCGGCGTTTTAGTGAGCCCCTGCTACTGAGACATGTGGGTGAACTTCACCGTAAACCATACACCTCTGACCTCTAGTCCATCGATGCTTATTTCCAATCAAAGATGGCCGTTTTCTTTAGACGTCCTGTCGTGCCGTGCGTGTCTCTCCACAGGTTCACCTCCTGCCGCGACCTCCTCCTGTCCCGTTTCTGTGCGTCGGAATACAAGCCGCACGGGATCGCCGGCGTCAAGATCGAGCGCATCGTGCGCGTCCACAACCGGGCCCTGCGGGTTCGCTTCGAAGACAAGCTCCACGCCCTGCTCGCCGACGAAGAGTCCGCGGCGTTCTCACAGTCGGTTCCCCTCTCTCACACGCCGCACCGTGTCACCATAGATCGTGAAGCACAGCCCGAGCACAACTCAGAAATCGATTCGGTGTCGTCCATTGTTGTGTAGGAATTACAAGCGGTGGTTGGAGTATCTGTTCTACGCGGCTGGTCCCGGCGACGGCGCTGAGAAGGACGAGGTTCTGAATGTCCTGGAGGACGGATTCAAATCCCCTGAGATGTACAAGGTGCCATTTTAGCCGCCAGTTTTATTTGACCAATGAGTCTGTCTCACGTTATGCAAAACATCACTGGACTGTTTTTATCCATTGCTATTCATACTGCTCATAACCAGCAAATTTCGTAGGTATGCTGTTTCCCAAGGAATAACAGTCTAATTTCGTCAGATTTATTTAATTCTATTTAGGTTTTAAAAGCCAGTTGAATGCTGCCACTTAAGCTCCATAAAGAAGTATGCGATTATGTGTGTGCGTGCGTGCGTGCGTCCGTGCGTGCGTGTGTGTGTTCTTGTGTGTGTCCTTGTGTGTGTGTGCGCGCCTGTCAGAGTCTGGGCAGGGATAGCTGTGTGCCTCTGTCTAACAGCCTGATAGTGACGGAGCGGCCCAGGATAGAGGAACACCAGAGGCAGGCCGCCCAAGACGCCGCCCACGCACTAGAGCACGCTCAGTCCTACAAACGAGGTACAGGACGGGTGCACGGATGTGCAGGCAACGCACGGTCAAGTGGTATTGTGTTGCCTTTGAATAGGATCGTGACGTGATGATGTGTTGTCTGGTCCTTCCCTCTCAGATGCCTAATTGAACACTTGTACTTGTGTTGGCCATTGTTCGATTTTCACTCAGAAACGAGTGAAACTGACCCAAGTGGTCCAGCGGTAAATTATATTTGTATGTAAATGGAGTCTGTACAGCGCTGTGTATATGTTTAGGCAGGGGAGGATGTTCCGATGGCGAAGGGTGGTCTCATCAAATGTTGACTTGATACAGATTTGCTGTTCCCTCACTTTGTATTTTATAAATTGATGAAAATAGTAAACTGTACAAGTTTAGATTTTTATATGTATATATTTAGTTTAACTTTAAAAACGTATGCACGGTACTGTATGTATTGTGTCTGTTGTCTCGACCTCGTCGTCCAGGTCAAATCGTGGTGTCCAAGGTGTTTCTCGGTCGGAGCCTGCCCGTGCGAGAGGGGGTCGCGGTGCAGAGTTCCAACTACCCCAAAGCCCACTCCGTGTACCGCAGCGTGGACCCAGTGAACAGGACACGCGGAGGTACATGCCCAACAGAACCGGCTCACCGGCAGTAGCAGGAACCAGGGACCCGTTTCAGCCCTAGATCGCTATGTAGTGCTTTACACTTTAAATACAAACAACGGGACTGGCATGCTCACCTCCAACATCTAGACATAAGTATGCACTACTTTTATTGTGAAAAAACAGGAAGTATGGGACGTGTTTCAGCCCTAGGCTTCATTCAGCTCTATGCGTTACGGACTAATCATATTAAAAGCACTGCCCAATGGCAAACCATGTATCAAGAAATATATACATATATATATATCATGTATATTATACATATTATATGTTATATTATATTATGTGTGTGTGTATGTGTGTGTGCGTGTGTGTGTGTGTGTGTGTGTGTGTTGTATCGTTTTTTTTCTGTATGTAATTAGGTACACATTAAAAACACTGTCTCAAACCCGATTCTACATTTAGAAAGAAATCACTGCATGCCAGTGTCCTCTCGGTAGAACATTTGTTCTGATCCGTTCTGGTAAAGGACTCCAGGACTGTCACCTTTGCTCTCCTTCGACAGATGAATCGTGCTCCAGCGATGGGCATGGCGGCTGCAAGTGCAGCGCCCGACAGAGCCAGTGGTTTATTTTTGACAGGGAGCTAGTCCTTCCTGAGTACATCATCGATTTTGAGTATCTCACCCAGGTACTACCTACCGTTGAACACGTATGAAAGTGTGTTGTGTGTGTAAAACCAGCTATACATAAAAAAAATTAAAAAAATTGCGGTTATCTTTTTGTTCATATCACACAGTGCATTAGATGTAATGCGCATCACCTTTATTAAAAAAAAACGACAAAAACAACATTTCACTGAAGCGATCGCTTTGCCAGGCGAAAAGTATGTACGTCTAAGATGTGCGGTCGACATGGCTGTCTTCCTCAGGAAAACGCCCAGGTCCGGTTCCCCGAACCGCGCGACGGAGCGCTGGACGGCCAGCCTCAGGAGGAGATGGAGCTGGACGAGAAGGTCCTCCACATGGAGCCTGTCCTAAAAGCCAAGCCCAAGAGGCTGAGCCTGGACGAGAAAGGGCTCCTCAGCGTGGCCAAAGCCAACGTGCTTAGTCACATCACCGTAATGGACATTAGTACTCTACTCCACTTAAACAGAACAGAAAGATTTTCTCCCATAGGGTCCAATACAAATGTAAAAAAAGAACAAAAAAAAACATTATATATATATATATATATATATATATATATATATATATATATATATATAAATAAGTCAATAGAAATGAGAAAATACAGATTGTTTTTGTATATGTATAATCAATATAGCTTGTAATTCGGCTTGTTGACGACGCCTCTAAAACCGGAACGAGCTTCACCAGCACTCCCAGCCGCCTGTCCTCTCCCTTAACCTCTTTTCCCGTGATTCGCTCTTCCGGTGTCTAAGGTGTTGAATCTCCATGGCAACAGCCTGAGCAAACTGAGGGATCTTTCCCGGCTGACGGCTTTGCGACGCCTCACCATCAGTTTCAACGAGTTCACGCACCTCGATGACATCACGCACATGGTGAGTGGGGGAAACGGAGAGCCCTGTTTGTTCGTTCACCAACACCGAGGTCTTTTTTTTTTTCACACCTAAAGTGCTGTGAGTGAAATGTACTGTAATGAAATATACTGAATGTGGTTGTTGACGCTGGATTGGTTTGAGCTTACTCGCTGGGCTGTGAACAGGTACGCAAGGCCTGATTAAAAATCACCAGTAAACGAAAAAGCAAAACAAACATTTTGTCCCAAAAGTCCTTATTGTTTTCTCTCATGTTAAAGTCGATAGGCGGTAAGAGTGGGCATCATTTCAATCCTCTAACCAGCGGAGTGAGTCCTGTTGTTCCGTTGTTCACCAGTGATTACCGCCTTTGTGTTCTCCCTGTGTATCGACTGAAGGAGCTTCTTAAATAATTTGAGTTTTCCCACAAACCGAGCGTGCTGATTGTGCTCCCCTCAGCCCTTCCTGGAGTACGTGGACGCCAGCTACAACCGGCTGGTGACCCTGGAGGGGATGCGGGGCCTGGTTCGCCTCAAACACTTGGACCTGCGCTGGAACCAGCTGACCAGAGCCAGGGAGGAGACGGCCATTCTGTCCAGGCACACCGCTGCTCTGCTGAAGCTGGACATTGGACACAACCCCTGGCACAGGGTAATAACCACACCCCTGGTACAGGGTAATAACCACATCCCCTAGTACAGGGTAATAACCACACTTCTAGCACAGGGTAAAAACCACACCCCTGGCACAGGGTAATAACCACTGCCCTGGCACAGGGTAATAACCACAGCCCTAGAACAGGGTAATAACCACACCCCTAGTACAGGGTAATAACCACACTTCTAGCACAGGGTAATAACTACACCCCTTGTACCGTGTAATAACCACACCCCTAGTATAGTGTAATAACCACACCCCTGGTACAGGGTAATAACCACACCCCTAGTACCGTGTAATAACCACACCCCTAGTACAGGGTAAACACACACCCCTGGTACATGCTAATATCCACACCCCTAGTACAGGGTAATAACCACACCCCTGGTACAGGGTAATAACCACATCCCCTAGTACAGGGTAAACACACACTCCTTGTACAGGGTACACACACATCCCCTAGTACAGGGTAAACACACACTCCTGGTACAGGGTACACACACATCCCCTAGTACAGGGTAAACACACTCCTGGTACAGGGTACACACACATCTCCTAGTACAGGGTAAACACACACACCTGGTACAGGGTACTCACACAACCCCTGGTACAGGGTAAACACACACTCCTGGTACAGGGTACACACACAACCCCTGGTACATACAGTGCTCAGCGTAAATGAGTACACCCCCTTTGAAAAGTAACATTTTAAACAATATCTCAATGAACACAAAAACAATTTCCAAAATGTTTACAAGACTAAGTTTAATATAAC
>JAVQJS010034450.1:0-25178 GCA_036024795.1 Galaxias rostratus
GTGTGTGTGTGTGTGTGTGTGTGTGTGTGTGTGTGTGTGTGTGTGTGTGTGTGTGTGTGTGTGTGTGTGTGTGTGTGTGTGTGTGTGGAGAATTAGCCGATTTATCAATATAGGAAAAACGTTACTCCTTAATATTGGTATCAGCCCCAACACCCAGCAAAAAATTTCAAGGCTTTGTTGACATCCCCCAAAAAGTAAATTAACCCACTTAACTTACAAGAAAATAGAGAAAAACTTGTGTCGTTCTTGGGCTTCTTCAACTCTTTAACAGCTGCCATGCCCAATTACCTCCTTGTTGAGATCAAACCTGTAAGTGGTATTCCAGAAGAGTCACTTACCTCCAAAATGACATCCTTTAAACATAAATATTCTTTATCATGGGGTGGCCAAGTCAGACTACTGGCATGCTGTGGCTCCATCCTTACTCCATCCAATACTTAATAATCGAATCTCCTAACACTACACATTAGGTAGCATATGAAATGCATTCTACAAAAGATATAATCACTTGTTTCACTATTGCTCGTAGCTCTTCAAGCTGGCTCGGCAGGAGTTTGTGAGGACACGAAACCGATAGAAGGTACGTTTCTGTTACATTTTCAAACATAACTAAGTGTTTCTCAAGTATTGTAAATAAGCAGTTATTTGCAGCAGTATTTTTGAGTGTGTTTCCTTTAACGTTTTGCCAAGCTCAATAGATCTAAATTGAATTCATAACGGGTTCTTAAACCTCAGAATTGTTCTCAGATTGTATTATATTTCTTAGCTATGTATTTTTCTAGGTATAGGTAGCAATTTTATTGGTCAGATTGGTTTGTTTTTTTATTACTCAATTTTTGCCAAATTATTTTTAAAATGTATATGAACAAGATGTTACAAAACAGTTGTTTTAAGTTATTCATTTTTACTGGACATTCTGACATGGCCTTGTTAGATGTTCTCTATCTACTATACATTTTCTTGTGGGGAGCATTCCCCCAGAACCCCCTGGTACATATTTAGTGGGGCAGGAGTATTTAACCCACTGTACGAGTATGCTGTGAACAGGATGTCATATTTTGTATTATATATTTTTGTTTCATTTTTCATCCTTTTTACTGTGTTTATAACCTGTCTTGTAATCAAACCAATGATATCAAATGGATATAGTCTTACTCAGTCAACCATTGATAAAAATGCATTAATGTGTAATATGTAATGTCTTACTACTTTAAGTATCACTGTTCATGATCTTTTAACTTTAAAGGTATTCAGCTTTACAATAAACAGTATATAGTTTACATTATAGTATATATGTACATGTATATACATCTATCCAAAAAGTGGTTAAAGTAAAATGACTTGAGGTCTAAGTCCTACCAAACCAATCCGAGAGTTCTGTGAACCTGTACACACATTACACCCCACATGTTGACTAAAGAATTACTGGGCAAAGAGACCAAACAGCATGGACCAAAGTGGCTGATTGGTTTCTTTTGTTTGTGGGTCTCTCCACTTTTTCTTGGTATTGTTAATTAGTAAGCACATTCTGTCAGACAGGAAGTCCAGAGTAATAATACATGTTGTCACAGTTTTTATTCCAACATCAAGTCATTGTCCCCAAACAGAGGAGACAACCTATCACACAGTGGAGGAAGGAGGTGTGGTGGAATACTGCACCACCACTGAGCCCACCCCTTCGATAGTAACCGCTGCGGAGACCCCGGTGGACATGTTGACATCGTCACCCCCTCCTCTGGCCCAGGGACAGGTAAAGCCCCAGGAGTTGAAGAGCCGCATTGCCTTAAACTCTGCCCGCTTGCTACAGGAGCAGCGTGTCACCAACGTGCATGTGAGACAGATTGCCCAGCACCTAGAAAGCCAAAATGAACTCCTACAAATGATGCGCAGGTCCCAGGAGGCACAGGCGTATGCACAAGAGCGACAGGCCCAAGCCCTCGAGGGCACCCAAGCTACCCTGCTGGCACTGGTGCAAATACTGAGACCCGCTCTCAAGGACCTGCGTAAGTTCCTCCAAAGCGGCACTGACAATACAAACCCAAACAATGTGGTCGTCCCAGGAGCTTCAGTGGCTCCAAAAACAGAGGAACAGTCTAGACCCAAAACCCTGCTGGTCCAGCAAGATGATGAACAGTAATATGCAGGCTTGTCTTGACGCTGTTGTGGTTTGTACAAGCAGTGCGCCCGTTCTATGTAAAAATGGAATGTTCTATGGAAAAACTACAAGTCTATAAACATGGAGATAGGAATTGTACAACCTTTTGGACTTCATTGTACCTCTATCGTTGAGTATTTGCTAGATATTGTTCCCACAGGACCCTGTGTGCATCATTCCCACGTTCTTCCTGTAATGCAATTGTGGGATAGTATGCTTAATAGTACTATTGCTCACTGTTACTTCATATTAGTTATGTGATCTGACTTACGGATCACAAAAAGTACAAGCCCAGCTTTACTCAGCTTTACAGCTTTCATATTTCAAAGCAAAATCAACAAATGTACAACTACTTCTATTTTTAACTCACTAGTCTCTAGTGAAATGTGATCATGACTCTTAAATTATATCATATTATTATATATTATTAAATTATCCAAATCCACACAATTATGGACTGGAATTATTTTTTGAAAGATGTACTTCCTCTTAATTGAGGCATACTTTAAACAGGACTTATTGAATCTTGGTTTACTAAAAGTGGCATTCTGGATTGGAATTAGTAAGTGGTCTTCTGGGGCTACTGAGAGTTGTGACTACATACTTAGGGCACTCTTTTGATTTTGAATTTACCTATCTACCTCGTTTGCTCCCCCTGAACTTGTTACAACCAGACAAAAACTTCATTTTTTTCCCTGAGTTCTTTACAGGGGAATACTTGCTTACACCTTGCTTGCACATTTTGTCTTGTTGAGTGAATTAGCTTACCCTTTAATGAATGCACTGGACAGAATTGTTTTCAGTAGTTACATTTTTTGGGGAGGTCCAGTAGAGTAACGGAACTGGTGGACTGAAGTTTTCTATAAAAATCGTGAAGTTGAACTCCTCAGAGATCATTCAGGGTCGTCTCGTCTATGTGAGCCTTTGATCCTTTACCCCACTTCTCCCCCTTAAGATGGGTCAAGGACAATACTCAAGGATACTTTTTTATGTTGTAAATTCTTCAAAAGAGTGACTTAACAAATAAGATTCTGCTGTAGTAGAACTTCCCGTTCAGTTTTAGACACTCCTATGTAATTGTATTAGAAGGCTTTTCTTGTATATACAAGTAGTTTAGGGAATTGACTCAGTATGCTCACTTAGTCAGAAATACATAACTTCAATTACTTGTACTAAAAGGTAGATTACCGGTTACCTTATCACTTATACATTATTAGTAATACTTTGGAAAAGTAGCATGTATGAGCCTTTTACTTAAAATGTATATTTTTAGTAATATTTCAAAGGTTATTTTTGTATTAGTATTCTGTATGAAATAGTTAATGTGTTTAACATCTTGAAACATTTTTATAGAGCAAAGGCACAGTGTTGTGCTAATCTCTCGATTGAAGGCTTGAGCCTTTAACACAAGACTTCAGTTTGGTTTCCAATCAGTTGGTACTTCTGTATTATAAATGTATAAAATGATTTTAAACCTGGTTGCTAAGGTGTGTTTTTGTTTTGACATGTGTTAAATCCATGAACTAATGATCATGAAAAGGTGTACCATGGCAAGTAGGGAGACGGGAGGTTAAGACGAGGACCTCCAACATAGACATGGAAATAGAAAGCATGTACATTACTGGAGGAAAGACGTGGGACATGTTCAACTGCCTGGCCCGTTCAGGTGGAAATCCTCAGGTAAGAGTAAGAAGAAGCTTATATCCCCTGACAGCTTTATTCTGCTGTGAATTGGTGGATTTCTGTCAACATTCCATAAGTCAACTAACTAAAATACTCTCAATCTCGGTCTTCTCAATACTCAAGCCTGTTCAAATATTTGAGATTGCTGTCTTGCTGATATATATATATATTTGTATGATGGGCATAAAATGAATACAAATCATTTGTATTGTTGCCAATATGATTTTACTGTAACTATTTATGGTTGAGCCGATCAGTTGCAATTTGTTCTCTTAACTTTTCTGGAGGAAACTGGCATTAATTACGCACTGGTTTGGTTCAAGACTAAATCTCACTGTCAATGGAGATTCTCCATTTAAAATGTTTTCGTAGTCTTGGCTTGACTTAATTCTTGTGCATCAAACTAGACCATAGTTTTCTGTCAATCTGCTTATATATTTTTGCAGCAGAATTTTTTGCAAGTGCACATAAATCCTCCAAACAGTAAGCATGTTCTTGACACCAGTAGATAGATTATTTTCGATTTAACTTTAAATGCAAAAATTAAAGTCGTTTTTTAAAAAGATTATCATGATTATTTAACCATATACGTAATTTCCGCACCCTTTTAATTACATGGAATGTCTATGTATTGAAAAAGTATTATATTTTTATTTGGCAGTAAACAGAACACTTAGATTAGTTTTTGGAGTTTGTATTAAAAGTGTTTATTTTTCAATCTGATTTTCAATGTCCTTTTACTTGACAATATCACATACTTTATTGTGAAACAATACTTTTTAATAAATTATTTTACACTGATTTAATTTTGTATTTGCCGATAGGTGAGAAGGGTCTGTGAATGTTAGTCACAAACATTGAAATAGACGTTAAGTCTCAACATCTCGTATAGATACAGTGCTTTTCGAAAGTCTTCACAGCGCGTCACTTTTTTGTAACATTTGAAGTTATGGCCGTATTCTAAAAACATATTGACATTTTTTCCCCTCAAAATTCTACACACAATACACCGTTATGACAACATGAAAAAGGTTTTAGGGAGATTTTTGCCAATGTATAAAAAATAAATAACTAAAAAATCACATTTACATAAGTATTCACTGCCTTTGCCATGAAGCTGATGTTTCTACAGCTTAATTGGAGTCCATCTGTGATAGGTTTAGTTGATTGGACATGATTTGTAAAGGCAAGCACCTGTCTAGATAATGTGTCACGGTTGACAGTGCACGTCAGAGCACAAACCAAGCATGATGTCAGAAATTGCATAGAGACCTCTGAGACAGGATTGTCTCAAGGCACAAATCTGAGAAAAGGTAAAAAAAAAACAAAAAAACAATCTGCTGCTTTAAAAGTCCGAATGAGCAGTGGCCTCCATCATCCGTAAAAGGAATAAGTTTGGAACCACCCGGACTCTTCCTTGAGCTGTCCGTCCGACTAAACTGAGCAATCGAGGGAAAAGGGCCTTAGTCAGGGAGGTGACCCAGAGCTAGATGGTCACTCCATCAGAGCTCCGGCGTTTCTCTGCCGAGAGAAGAGAACCCTCCAGAGGAACAACCCTGTCGGTAGCAATCTTCCAATCCTGTATGGTAGAGTGGCCATGACAGTAGCTGCTCCTTAGTAAAATGCGGTCTATAACATGGCGGACAATCTAGAGTTTGCCAAAATGTGGTTTGATGAGACAAAGATTGAACTCTGGTGTGTGAATGCCAGGTGTGATCTTTAGAGGAAACCAGGCACCACTCATCACCAGGCTAAAACCATCCCATAAGCGAAGCATGGTGGTGGCAGCATCATGCTGTGGGGATGCTTTTCAGCTGCAAGAACTGGGAGACTAGTCCGTATAGATGGAAAGATGAAGATGAATGCATGAGACATCCTGGATGAAAACCTGGTCCAGAGCGCTCTTGATTCAAAAAGACCTTGGGGCTGTAATTGCTGTCATAGGTGCATCAACAAAGTATTGAGCAAAGGCTGTGATTACTTACGTACATGTGATTTCTTTATTTTTAATACATTTTCAAATAGAAAAATAAAAACCTTTTTACTTTATTATGGTGTGTAGAATGTTTTGAAAAAAAAAATTGGTTATGAATCAAATAAAATAACTTGCCTTCACATAAAATCACCATGCTAATAATCCAGGACAGAATCAAATTTGCTTCAGAATTTAAAAACATGTTTTACACATTGACACAAAACACTGTATTCCAAAAAACAACAGTAGTTTAATTTGAAAATGTAAAACCTTTTTCCCAATTGTACAATACATCTGTGCACAACTTCCACTGTGACTGGGTAAAGTCGGGTTTCTATCATAGTAAGAATACTTACCAATTTCTTTTTTGCACAGCGATAATATGAAAATAGCAAGCAATTTAAACACTATTACAATATCTTAAAGCTGGCGTAGATAAGGTTTCCCATTTGGGTCATCATAACCTGTATCATGTGACAGCTGCAGCACTGCCAGAACAGGCTACACCAGGTATATTAATATCAATGAATAAAGAACATACATTCAACCTTTTTGATGACACATGCATTGGCTTATATTCCTCCCTTCTGGTCTTTGATTCAAATAAACTCAAAATGTACTGTAATTGTAGTTTAGAATATTGTTTCTTAAGTGGATAACATTTACCTATGGGTTAATATTTTATTCTAATGTTTTGTAATGATTTAAATGAATTGATATGTTGTAATCATTGTTACTTGATGTCACATTGTGTTTCCTGAATATTGATGAAACAGTTTGTCAGTTCACTGAATGTATGTAATAATTTCCAATTATATAGCTCTGCAATAATGCAGTATTTAAATGTAAAACATACAATTGACAAGATCCGTATGTGCTATATTCAATTGGTGCCCTGTGGGTGCTTAAAGTGATTTGGATCTGATTTAATTCGTGAAATTATTGCATTCATTCATGACAAAGCTTTCAAAAAAAATTAACGTTATAGCTAATCGTTATAGTAGCATTTCAGCAATTAATCATAGGGATGTTCCCTTCGAGGGATGAATAGTTAAGATATCAAATTACAGAAACATAATTTTCTCATAATATAATGGAAAAACATTCAAATTGCTCCGAAATCTTCTGACTGTGTCTAATTCTTAGTGTTACAGTAGTTTTTATTCCTACTGTTAGTACAATAGCTTTTTTGTACCCTGAAGCCAGTGTTTGTACTGTTGATTTAACACAAAACAGGGATTTAGTGTGAGCTTTACCTTGGAAACCACAGACTAAATAATAATCAAAAAAGGTTTAGACAGCAGAACAAAAACTTGAAATGTGTTTGACCAAATTTTCATATTTAGTCTTAAATCCAGGCATACATTTAAAGAAATCATGGCTCCATATTTATGCTCTTTGAAAAATATCTATTTAAATTATTTTATAATAAAATGTCACAGGCATATATATCACATCAATATTTGTCAATACGATTTTGTAGGGTAACCTTGTCCTTTAAAACCTGAGGTTTAAAAGCACAATTTTTCTTAAATCATTTACAACAACTGTAACTTTAAACATGTGCAACCTTTATGGAGTGACAGTAGATAAACCTTTTGCCCAAACAAAACTGGGTTAAACTCTCTTTGGCACTTATTCAAAAGGCTTTGTGACAACTTCCAATTTTTAGACAATTGGAATCTTGGGTCATGGGTGATCAGTTCCAACAGGATCTGGATAGCTGTTTACAGAATTGTAGGGGAAGAACCATAGATGCAGTATGAGTGGAACAAAGAGGAATGCTGCCTCACCTAATACAAAGTGAAACAATATAGTACTCAATACAGGAACAGCTGCACTATTTTGGGATTTGAGATCAGAATGGAAACGAATTCTATCAGGATTTTCCCACCAAACCTTTCTCCAACACTGTAGCCTTTCTTTATGTCCATTGCTATTCCGTCTTCCTAGTGACTCCCGTACTCTGAGAGCTATGGGCAGGACAGTGGCAGGTTGAGGCTAATGTCTTTAAGACTGTCTCTTTCCTTTCTGATTTCCTGAAGATCTTTCTCCATGAGCAACAGATTTCCTTCTTGCTCCTTGGCTGTTGAGCGCAGCTTCAGGATCTTCCCATTCAGTGTAGGATTCTCCACGCTCCTCCGGAGCAGGCTGAGGCGCTTTGCTGTCTCATTCAGTGTACGCTCAAAGCTTTCCAGCTCCCCACTACCATCTACATTAGAAAGACAGAATTCAGCACTCAGTAATCGATTGGCAAACAAAAATGTGTAACCTAGAGGTAGCAGTGTGTCAATGCAAAGATAAAAGGTGCATAACTTTTATAAATATGTAAAATTATCCAGCAGTTATATATATTCATTAACTTCATAATCAGTTCATTATATTTTATTACTATTTCCTAATAACTAATTCTGACAACTTTGACGTGGAAAAGGTAGATCAAGGCATGCATTAAGTTCTAAGTGTTAGGAAATTAGAGTGCCATTTTGCAAACATTGAGAATTGAGAACTGTCCTACCTGACTACAACTGTGTGGTTTTACGAGATGTAGTTCTATCAATGACATGCCCCTATTGACACTTCAACCACAAACTTTGCACATGACCGAAGTATACGGAGAAACCAGCAGGCCAACAATGATGATTATGTTTCCTTGCCATGGAAGACATTGGAACATACCAATATTGCTTAGAATCTGGGTCAAGGTGAGAGAGTAGGCCTCTAGCTTGTGTTTGGCTGCCTCCATTGTCATCTTTAAACTCGTCATGGACAAGTTAACCTAGAAATGGAGATGGCAGATGTTTCATCAATTTCAATTGGTCATCTTTACGCTTCATTAAGGAAATTCAGCTACACATTTGTTTTTCAATAAAGGTGTCTAAATGTATGTGCACACAGAACAAATATTATAATAACATTATTATAACAATTCAAATGCACCAGCCATTGTTAACCTGACCTAAGGGCCTAAGGAACATGGAATCCTTCAAAACAAATCATGTTTGTGTTACCCCTCAAGGCTTCTGCAAATAGTTTTTAAATGGATATCATTGGAACTGGTGTAACTTTACAAAAGTAATATTTACAATATTTAACATGCTTGCCTCTATGCACAAAAGCTTTCTCAAATGTTAGTAGACATCTACTCCATGTAATAAAATGGATCACATCTGCATGCAACACATTGCACGATTTTGTAAATCACCTTGTATTTATATTATTTTTTGCTTTAAATACATTTTTGTCTTGCCATATTAGTCTCCTTGTTGATAATTGTGGACAAAAGTGTCAACTAAAGCTTACACAATTGGCTGGTAAAATATTACCTGAGAGGATGTGTGGGATTCTGCATTGGCTGTCTGGTTTTCGAGTGTGTCTATCTTCTGAAGAGTGGTGTCTATGGAGGCGCTGATCTGTGCAGAAGTGGTCCTGGTGTGTTTTGCCTGTGTCAGTGAAGCTGTGGATTCCTGTGTGTGAAAAAAAGTGTTTCTTAATATTTAGCAACAAGCTTAAAAGGCATACATGAGGAGAATAAACAGTCGAACACACCCACAAGCCTACAATATATGCTGTGCAAGTGAATTATATTTAAATGATCTTGTCTCTCACTGCTCTAATCCCCAAGAAAAGAGTTAATATGGATTTACATCGCAATATTTTTGTTGCCTAACTTGTGTTCGTTTCAACTTTAGTATACATCACATGTGGTCCAAAGTAAAAACTATACTCAAAAAACAGATTCAAATCCAGATTTAGGTAATTCAAATTTTCGATATTTGGTAATAATAATAAATAATGTTATTTGTATAGCACTGTTCTAACACCCATGGTTGCTTAACAGCAACAACAATGATTGCATGACATAAATAAACATTTAGACAAAAACAGTAGATATACTATTACTTCCCCCACCTGGAGAATTCTGATAGACTTAGAGTGAAGGCTGAACTGGCCAGACAAGGAAAGGGGGGAGGGGAAAACCTGAGAAATAGTTAAACCAGTAGAGCAGACTAAATCAAGGATTTGACCTTTGGTATGGGTTGGGATGTGACATGCTGAGTAATGTTAAAATAATCCAATACATCAGATAAATCAGATGTCTGTTTTAGGATTGGTGAATCCATCTGAATACTGAAGTCCCCAGCACTCATAGACATTAGGAGAGAGAAGCAACAGTCAGCAAGTCAGAAAGGTTTGGGTGGACGATAAACAGCAATTATGACAGTTGAATAGCAGGATTTAATTGCAGTATATTCAAATGATATGACAGAAATCAGGTTGATGGGAGGAACACTAAAATGTGTATCGTAAATGACAGTAAGACCACCCCTTGACCAGATAGGCAAGGTCAACAGATAGCAATCTGACTAAGGACAAATAATACCACAGGCTGTTGCCAAGTTTCACATTAAACCAGAAAGTTCATCACAATAACATATCAAAAACATCTTTACCTTCAACCCGATAACCATATACTCACTTTAACGATCATGTGGGATTTAAGTTTAGCCTCTGTAGCTGTAGTGTTGGAGAGGGTGGCGTTTTCCACGGAAGGTTTTACAGTCTTTTCCACCTGCATTACCCTCTTCCTGACTTCCGCTAGAACCTTTTTCTCCAAAAGCTTCTCTTTCTTCAAAGCCACCTCAGTTTCAGCCTGCCTGGTGGGCCACTCTCTTTGATTGTCTTTAAAAAGTAAGCAGATGACAGAAGGCTGAGAACATTTCTACATCCACTTAAATATTTGTTTATGACTGATTTTAATGCTCATCAAAATGTGGGCCAATAAAATGGACACTTCCATCATGGCCTAAATGAATCATGGACCAAATGAAAATAGCATAGGTAGTAAAAGCTAAATAAAGCAATGTCACCTTCCAACTCTTTGAAAAGGGTAATGGCGTCTGATTCCACCTCTTTGCCCTTCACCACGGAAGACAAGGCAATGACCTTTGAGCCTTGTGCATGAGCTGTCAGCTGGACAAAGAATGGATGGAAAATACTGATGGCAAGGAAACCAGTACAAGAACTTATATACTCTGATCCCATCAAGGAAACCAGTACAATAACTTATATACTCTGATCCCATCAAGGAAACCAGTACAAGAACTTATATACTCTGATCCCATCAAGGAAACCAGTACAATAACTTATATATTCTGATCCCATCAAGGAAAACCAGTACAATAATGTATGGTATTAGAATTTCAAATTGTTATTGGTTGGCCATCAATTAGTAACACAGAATTGCACATGCGCTCTGTAACTTCAGACCTGAGGAGTGGCATTCCCCTTTCATGGATTCTATAGTTGTGTATTTTCTTGCTTTATTGTATGTCTGTGCACACTCTTACTTGTGGAATGTGCATGGCGAAGCATCAAATTATTTGAACACCTTTGTAATAACATTTTAGTTGGCTCCTCTTATCGTACGACAACATATCTTAAAATATGCTGAGCCAAATTTAAAACCAAGTCAAATGCCAACAATTTGTGTATGATACACAAAATGTGTCATGAATCCTGGAGTGTTTGTTTCATCTGTATATTGGGTCAATGGATTGTTTCCAACACTAAATCCACTTTAGTGAACCATCCTTGGCTTGCAGGCTATATTATGAACATGGGAAAGCAGTGCCTTGATGTTCTTACCTGATAGATGGTCTGTACTACTTCCATGTTTGTGTTGGTATTCTGAACTAAAGGCTCAATCTCCTCTCGGATCTTACTGATCAGATCTTCTTTTGTTTGGACATGCTTGTCCAGCTCAGCTGTCCTGTTTAACAGGGCAGTACTCTGCCAGACAGAAGCAACACATGCATCATTAAAACGTACATATTTAAGGATACAAGTATTTGCATTCAAGTGCTTGAATTCACGATATGATCCAACAACAAAGTTGATTCTTTTCTATGTTCCAAATATTTTAAGATTGCTTCATCGCCAATAATTCACACACACAAAAAAGGTATTCACTCATCTTTAAAAAAGTGTCACCCTATTTCCAAAAGGACATGTTTTCATGTTAAAACATCAGTCTAAGTAGCCTGCGTCAAGAGAATCAATGTGTGGATTCAAAGTGATTTTCTTCATGACAGAAGTGTTTTGTTTTGCTGCACATCGGGCTGTATCACTTGACAGTCTGACCTTTAGATCCTGGAATACTCAGCCTGTCACACATTTTACCCTTCTTAATACTGCTATTTATTTTGTTATATTCGTGCCAAAGTGCATCTGTGTTGCCAAAATGCAATTCCATTATTGTATTTTTCCCAAATGAACATAGAAAGTTCCCAAACAACGGCATGCAACTGCTTACATTCAGTGTGAAATAGTATTTCAACTTTGAAGAACGTGAATGCCTTTTTAAGGAAACCACTAACCTCTGTTATGTTGGCACTTGGCATGATGCGGAGGTCTGTGTGGTTAGCATCAACACTTGAGCTAGGATCCATCAGTGCCAACTCCCTCATGGATGAAGTGAGTTTACCTGGAACACCCTTGATGTCATAAGTCTCTATGAAATCCAGCTGGTTGACTAGACTGTCAGTGCCCTGGACAGTCATGTTTTTCTTCATTTGTTGCATGTCTGCCAACCTGAGAAATAGACCCACAAAAATGTATAAATAAAAGATGCAAAATAGAGCAACTGGTCAGAAAACTTTACGAACACTTAGAGTGGCACGGTGGCTCAATGGTTTGCACTGGTGCCTCACAGTAAGAGGCTCCTGAGTTGAAACCCCACATCACCCAATGACTGAGTTTGCATCATCTCCCCGTGTTCATGTGGGTTTCCTCTTTCCATTCTCCTACCAGTCCCCCAACCAGTCACTGCTAATTCACCTTGTGTCGGTTTGTGTGTCCTATGTGTGTGAAAATGCTATTTTAATGTGTTGGGTGAGCAAGTCTGGCTCAAATTGGCTGCTGTGGTATCACTTAGACTGAATGTTGTATTTGATGGCTGTCGGTCCATTAGTTTATTCTGTGAAATTAATTAACGACCGAGGAGCGATGCCTGGAGCCTCCTCCTCCCCCCATCCAACATAGGCCAAACGGAGGGGTACGTCCTGGACAGGCTGCCGGTCCATCACAGGGGCGACACATAAGGACAGACAACAACTCACACTCACATTCACACCTATGGATAATTTAGAATCACTAATTAACCTGTATAAGTCTTCTGTGACTGTGGAAGGAAACCCACTCTAACATGGGGAGAACATGCAAACTCCACACAGAAAGACCATTGGGTCCGATGGGGATTGAACTCAAGACATTCTTGCAACAAGATAACAGTGCTAACCACCGAGCCACTGTGCTCAATAAACAATTCCACTGTATATTGCCGGAAATAACAGCTAAACAAAGATTTGTTTAGGTGGTTAAACAAAGACCATTTTTGCAAAGTTTTGAATTTGTATTTTGGGCATTGCTGATACTTCGAGTCAAGCCCCATCTTTCAATCTCAAAAGATGATGTTTTAACACCTCAAACATCCTGCTAAATTGATCCATAAACTCTATTGTATGCTTTGATGGATTCATTGGATATATTTTGTAACCAAATATGACCCTTTGTGAACACTAGAGGTCGCTAGTGTTTTTTAGGCACTATAGGTGATGGTAGATCATCAGGTTTTCACTGTTACACTGTTCAGTACCAAACTTAATTAAAATAGACAAACATTTCAGATGAAAATTTCCTAGCTGGACCAACGATCATCCTACAGTGAGTGTGAGGTCAAATCTGGCTGATGATGGAGAAGAGTGGTACATAGCATGTTACTGCTTTTACTCATAGGCTAAACTGACAGCAAGCCAGAGATGCGCTGTAACACTAAAATGAGTTTCAACACCAGCCTGGTCAGACTGATGTAGTGAAGTGTGGAAAGGTCAGTAAGGCCTACCAGCCAATGGGAACTCCTGGTTGATTGAAAGCTGAGTAGAAACGTGCTCTGTTTTGGAGTGATTCAATGTGGCAATCGCTAAAAGCCTTTGTGTGAAATGTATTGGTTGTATTGGTGTGTGTCTACACAAACTCTCATAATCTCTATCTGGATAACCTATCTGGATTGCTGCGACATAACCAACACATTTCCCGTGGTTGAAAAGCTGCAAGCTGATGCTCGTGTAAACGGCATGCACATGACGGCATGTCACTCACTTCTCCACTAGGCCCATTATGTAGTTCTCTGTCGAGTTGTCCTTCACCAGATCCATTAAGTCACTGTACGTCTGGTTGGCGACCGCTAAAGCCTTTTGAGCTATATTTTCTATGTGTTCAGCTAATTCACTGTGTCTGACAGACGGAGAGAGAGCGAGAGGTGTGCATAAGGTACAAAGAAGGCGAGAGGGAAAAAACATTACATACATTTTACATTCAGCATTTACATATTCCACATTATGGTAAGTCTACTGTTGGTTAGTTTTGCAGAAAGAACTACTTTCAGAATTCAGAAAAACAAGAAGGTTCATAAACTGTGGTTGTCCGTATATTGTGTGTGTGTAGAGATAATGAATATACAATATGCTCATAATTGGTGAATTCATTAGCCTAGACTTACTTCTCCATCAGGACCGCTGAATTGTTGACCAATGTGCTCCATTGGTTTGGCTTTATTGGCACTTGTAAAGGGATATTCTATAAAAAGCAGAGAACAGAGTACTGTACATGAAATTAAGTGTGCGGTATAAATGAACACGGCAGCCCACAGCCTATTAGGAAAAGGAGTGATGCACATTATATCTTCCTCTATAATTCCAGGAGGAACGGTTGAATGGTTTAAACTCTCCCTCTGGATGTCTTAAAAGAGACCTATCTTTAAGTAATACTGAAACTAATTAGATGTCCTAAAGTAAAGAATAGCCAGCTGGCCCTTTGTAGAAGAAGAGTGCACATGCTTTTTTCTTTCAGGCAGTCCATTGTTATTTTACACTACTAAGTTACTTACTCCCACAATAAGAGCAACAGCAAATGACACTAAATATCAGAAGAGATTGCTCTGAAAGTGGGCCTAACCTCCTCCCTCTGTTCATCCTCCTGGTTGTTATTGCAGTATGAATTCTCATCCTCTAAACTTATTTGAATGACAGATGTTTAAATTTTCAGGATACATGCTGTTGTTGTCAGACTGAATGTGGACAAGACTTCACTCTAACTACATTAACATACATAAGATAAAATATTACATTTATAACAAATATGGGTACTTTTTCTCCTTATAACAAGTAAATAATAGAAGCCAATCAAAATCACTTGCAATGTGCACAGTGAAAAAACAAAAACAACAGTCAAACTACATCAGTATTTTCTTAAAGAAAAACCAAGACTTCGAATGGTAAATGTGACATGACGTATTTAGAGTTTGTGAGTTTCACCTTTATTTGAGTGAAGCGGTATCAATGTTCCAGAGCTCTGAGAGCACTGTAGACATGAGTCAAGGTGACCAGAACAATGCATATGACTGTGTATGAAGGCGGAGCCCACCATGTTATCCAAGTCCAGTGTGGCTTGTTTTAGGCGCGTCTGAGCTGCTCCAACCACGGATAGAGACAGTGTGAGAGTCCGACACGCACTGCTCTTTTCTCTATCTTCCTCCTCCTCCTCCTCCCCCTCCACTGTGCCAATGCTACAGTTCAATGCAGTGGCAGCACCATGCAGCTGGGAGGAGAGTGTGTGTGTAGACGTTCCAAGTAGGAAAAACTGCTTTATGAAGGCGTCCCGTGCTTCTGCAATGACAAAGCAGCTTGATTAGCCTGATGTGTAAATTAGCCCCAGCTAACAGATGTTACTGCATGGCCTTCCTCTTCTCTGTGATCAGTAAGAGGTGAACTCATTACGCTTGGACCATACAAAAAGCATTCAATCCGGTGGGAAAAGGTCTGTTGTCTTTTATCCAATTATGACTTGGTATTTAAACAGCATCATACATATTTTCGATTTCTATTTCTATTTCTGAACATACACTTTACTGCAGTTTACTGTCTCAGTACCTGTACTCTGTGCAATGACAATAGAGTTGAATGTAATCTAATCTAATACTTAATGCAAGCTGTGTCACACCCACACCTTTGTCCCTCGTGTCTTCATTTCCTGAGTGTTATTATGTATACTTGCTTTGGATTCATTAACAGCCTAAAATAGTGTTTTACACAAGTCAGAAGATAACACATGAAATCAATATGTGTCCACGGTCATTTCTTCTTTCAGGGAATATAGCCTAATCTGACCAAATCTTTGTTGCTGATCTGCTTTTAACCCCTATAGTTAAAATGCATCATTTGCATTGAATCAAACACCAGGCCTTTCCAGTGAATTTCCATTTGATACCAGTGGGATGACGACTACACATAATTTGTGTGGAAATATATTTGAGGGAAATATTATGTTTCACGCAGGCTTTTACTGGTCTCCGGGGGTTTCACAGTTAAACCAAATTTGCAGCAGTTATATTTAGTTATACTGATCATGCTGAAACAATTTTTTTCCTAAATGTTTTTTAAAGGTGCATCCTTTTTTTGTAATAATGAGAGGGTGTTGTTTTATAGCTAGGTTCCCATTTTGTCCACCTTGCATTTGAATTTGTACCAACAGCATATTGAGGGTTTGGAAATGCTTATCAATCATACCCAAATAACTACCAAACCTGATTAAAGACATCTTAACCAGGTAATACCTTGGACAGCCAGAAAGTCCTCCAGTGCATTGGGCAAGGTGTCTTCCCCTTGGTGCTCATAACGACGCCGGATCATATTATGTTGCTTCCCATATCTGTCTCTGCAGTGAAATCGTGCCAAGAGCCTGTCCAAATCCTGCAGACGGACATTGAGCTTCTCTGCCTGAAACACACCCAGAGATGAATACCTAATATATTGGAGATACAGGAATGTCTGGTCTACAGACAGGCCCCTGGAAGCGAAGCAGTTCAAGTTATTAAATAATAAAAGAGGCTGCCTGTTGTTTAGGAGCAGCAGGTCATACATCTAGAGACACATAGATGGGGGAAATGTTCTGGAGAAAATGTGCATAATTTTATTCATGTGCACCTTATTTGGATGAAAGCCTTCCATTTGAAAAACGGTTAAACCCCATAACACACCCACACACATTCCTCATGTCTTTAGACCCTTAAGATTTTACTGCACAATATCATCTGATCCCCCATTTGCATAAGCCACAGCATGTTTTCACATCAAGTTAAAAAGCGTTCAGCTTCACCTCAATTACTGGAACTTACAAAGCTCCACCCCCATTACATATTTCAGCACTGGAGTTTGAGAGGACTAAAAAGTGACAGTTTCCTGGCTAATTCACTCTTGGATACGTAACCCACATCAAGTTAGTTCACAACCAAAACTCATATGTTCATTAAGTAGACAGAAGGTACATTTGCATGATTCCCAAAGCATCTGTGCCAGCATTATTATTTAATCTAAAAATGTATCTATAAAATCAAGCTTTGCTTTCAAAATATGTTTTACTTTCTACTTTTAAAGCTAAGCAGACATTGAATGTTGCCATATTTCAGGCTGTCCTTGACTAACGTTATGCTTTGCATGCATGCCAGCAACCAATAGACTCAGCCTTCCATGGGGCACTAAGGTTCATTTTAAACTCTAACACTCTCACCCACCACTGTTCATTAAGGACTCTGGTTGGTTGGCTGGCCTTGTCCACCAGGAGACTTGGGCTACTGATACATCTTGATTTACAAGGCAGCCTTCGTATCTGATCTCACACTTCACATGGAAAAGGGACTCAAAGTACTCCTTGACAATGCATTGTAATGGCACACACTGACACACATTGTCCCTCTCACCTGCTCCTGGACAAGCCCATAGCACACAGGGCACTCCTCACACTGGTGTGTTACTCTGTTGTGGAAGTAGTTGACCTCACACTTTTCACAGTGGTGCCCCGTGAAGCCTGCGCGACAGTGGCAGCTGCCGCTCCTGTTGCACTGCATGGACACGGAGCCCATTGGGTCACAGTTACAGGCTGGGAACGGGGCACAGAGAGCAGTGAGACACGGTTACAGGCTGGACATGGGCGACAGAGAGCAGTGAGACAAGGTTACAGGCTGGACATGGGCGACAGAGAGCAGCGAGACACGGTTACAGGTTAGGAACGGGCGACAGAGAGCAGTGAGACACGGTTACAGGCTGAGAACGGGCTACAGAGAGCAGTGAGCCACAGTTACAGGCTGAGAACGGGGCATAGAGAGCAGTGAGACACTGTTACAGGCTGGACATGGGCGACAGAGAGCAATGAGACAAGGTTACAGGCTGGGAGCGGGGCACAGAGAGCAGTGAGACACGGTTACAGGCTGGGAGCGGGGCACAGAGAGCAGTGAGACCCAGTTACTGGCTGGACATGGGCGACAGAGAGCAGTGAGACACAGTTACAGGCTGAGAACGGGCTAGAGAGAGCAGTGAGACACTGTTACAGGCTGGACATGGGCTACGGAGAGCAGTGAGACACGGTTACAGGCTGGACATGGGCTACAGAGAGCAGTGAGACACGGTTAGAGGCTGAGAACGGGGCACAGAGAGCAGTGAGACACAGTTACAGGCTGGGAGCGGGGCACAGAGAACAGTGAGACCCAGTTACTGGCAGGACGTGGGCTACAGAGAGCAGTGAGACACAGTTACAGGCTGAGAACAGGGCACAGAGAGCAGTAAGACACTGTTACAGGCTGGACATGGGCTACAGAGAGCAGAAAGACACTGTTACAGGCTGGACATGGGCTACAGAGAGCAGTGAGACACAGTTACAGGCTGAGAACGGGGCACAGAGAGCAGTGAGACACAGTTACAGGCTGAGAACGGGGCACAGAGAGCAGTGAGACACAGTTACAGGCTGAGAACGGGCTACAGAGAGCAGTGAGACACAGTTACAGGCTGAGAACGGGGCATAGAGAACAGTGAGACACAGTTACAGGCTGAGAACGGGCTACAGAGAGCAGTGAGACACGGTTACTGGCTGAGAACGGGGCACAGAGAGCAGTGAAACACTGTTGTGGGCTGGACATAGGCTACCGAGAGCAGTGAGACATGGCTACAAAGACACAGAAGAGGACGTTAATAAACATAAGAGACGAATTCAAAGTAATGTATTTTATGTATGGTCTGTAGGCCCTCCTGCATGTAGTATGTACATGTCCATTAGTATGTAGTATGTGGATGTCCATTTCGGTTGTGCCTCTTACCTCTACATCCTTGTGAAGAGAACCCAAAGAAACCTGGCAGGCAGGAGCCGCACAGCCTCCCCTCCACTCCAGGACGACATATGCACTGTCCTGTTGCTGGGTTGCATGCCGTTGACACTGAGCCAATGGGATTACAGTGGCAGCTATAAAAAGACCAAGGTAGATTTATTTGAATTGTTTTATGTATTTTGATTAATAGGAATTTTGGAAGGAGGTTTGTGAACTTTTTTTTACATTGTAATGTTTTATAGTAACGTAGTGTTGTCTGCTACATGTTGTTTTCTGTTCATGATTTTATCAATTTAACAGATTGTTAATCTTATTTATTGGTACTCACAAATAACTTTGTGAGGTTTGTTTTGAAAAGTGCTATGTAAATAAAGAAATAATAAAGATCAAATGTATTTTTCTCATATTATGATGATGATGAAATGAAATGAAACAGTATATTCCGTACATTTCACACCCTATGCCATGCTGCATGTTGAAGAAGCCAACTTCACAGTGACCACAGTCTCGTCCAGTCACATGACTAAGGCACACACAGCTTCCTGTTTGTGGGTGACAGACGTCCAATGAGCCGAACGTTCCCGCTGGGTTACAGCTGCAAGCTACAGGATGAGGAAAGAACAAGACTGTCATCAACAAACATTAGATCCGTCGTTTTGACCTCAACAGCAAGAGATGGGTCCTGTTTCAGTTTACATCTAGTGGGCCTTTTTAAACCTGCTTCATGAAAGGACAGATATTGACGTGTCAGAAGAGAGATGTTCATTTGGGTAATAACCCTGGCTTTTTGCTTTACATGTTCATCTTATAACCCCAGTTCTACTCACGTTTGCACTTCTGGTTTGTCGTTTGGTCCAAAGCATCCCCATAAAACCCTTTTTGGCAGTTTTGACAGCGCAGCCCCTCAGTGTGGCTGAGGCATTTAACGCAGCGTCCAGTAATGTGATCACACACCCCCACTGCATTGGGGTCCACGTTACCGCTGCAATCACACCTTTGGCACGGTTGAATGGTTCCTGACTTTCCCAAAGGGTCCCCATAGAAACCATCGTCACACATCTCACAGCGGGTTCCTATGAAGCCGAGCAGCAGGCACAGACCAAACACATGACTAAAAGATGAGCTGGGATGAGGGTTGGAAGAGCAGTTCAGTTAGAACTATACAAAATATATTTCAGCTCCAGTACAAAAAAACTGTCCAGAGTCACTTTGAGAAAACTCAACAAAGACACACTATAGAACTATTTACTTTCATGTGTTGAAATGCATACAGTCACAGACCAGCCATCATTCCTCTTACCCCTCTGTCCGATAGGGCAGTTTGTACAGACCACTTCTCTTGTGTCTGCCATTTGGGCACAGCTGCTATGATCAGGGCAAGGACAAGGCTGGCAGTCATTGGTTGTGCCAATCAAGGCGTTGCCATGATAACCATCCAGGCAGCGGTCACATTTCCTCCCTGCGGTGAAGTCTGCACACTCGCACACACCTGACATCCAGAATGAGAAGTATGAATATGATGCATCCTTTGTTTTATGTCACCAAATTGAAACTAAAACGAAATTATGGCTGGCCAGAACATCTCTCTCTCTTTCTCCTATGGTATATTCTGCTAAAGGTGTGTGCCTCTGTGGAATCAATGTAAAAGGTCATTTATTAATGAATGTAGTTCAACATTACGTTTAGTAACTGAAGGCTTATCTAATATCTAATATTAACTGATCTCTTAGAAGGCAAAGAATGTGGGCTACTGTGGACGAATATAGCCAAGTTTGAGGTGAGGCATATTGAAGGCCCCAATGGGTGAAGCACAGATATAGATAGATTCTCTTTGATTGTCCTCCAGGACACTACAGAGGTAAAACAAGGAGAGAATGCAGACTATTGACAGATTCATAAATATATTGAAAGTCAGGGCCATGTTTGAAGACAGTTGATGTGGGGTCAGTGGATTTCATGCCTAAGATTACCATTGGAAAAGAAAGGGTTCTGATGTGAGATGGGTATTTAGGATTCAATCTATTGATACCAACACCACAGGAAGAAGCTAAAAGGGGGTGATGGAAATTCAGTGACTTTTTCCATTTTGGGAAGATGCCAGACTGTTGGAGTGAACCTTTAGTGTCTCACTACTCTCTGAATTTTAGTTGTGGTCCTAGGCGAATTCGGCATTATTTGATGCTGAATAAAGGCTGTGCTTTTCACATTCGATTTCCAGTGTTTGTATTTGAAGTATTTTGTGTCTTCCATTAGAAAAACCATGACACTCCTCCATCTCAAATCTGGGTGTCAATTTTGGTTCCAACTAAAACTTTAACTTAACATGTCAAGCCGCTCTGCAAAGCATAGATTCTCCACCTTAAGTTACGTTACAATGTTGTGTTATTTTATTGATGCTTTTGGCTTTTATCTCTTTTGATATATTTATCATGATACTGTAACAATGCTTGTAACAATTTGAGGTTGCTCTGGAAATGAAAAGGCCACAACAAAAAGGTATAATAATACATTTTTGTTAATCAGATGTTTTAGGATTTTGCAATAAAAAGACCTGAGATTGTGAGCATATAACATGTAATATATTTATATTTAGAATAGAATATAATTCTAAACATTTAATGTATATGCAGTTGTATGCACATCGCAGAGACATAGAAAAATATAGCTCTAGTTTCACATCCTAGTTTTTTGCAATAACAATATGTTTTATTTTTCACCAGTAGAGTGCACTGTGTCTTCTATCATAAACCAGAGGGAGCATGCAACAGGCCATAGACAGAGCACCAAAAAAATCTATTTTCTCTCTTTTTCTCTTATTTTTGTTTTACCTCTGATTTTAGGACTCAAATGAATGCCAAACTATATACTGACACAAATTGGCATGAAAGGAACAGAGGCAGTCCGACTGAAAAGAGTCGGACTCGTGCAGCCTACCAATCTTTCTGCTTAGTTATATTTGTCTGTGGCCCTGGTAACCCACGTCTGTCATCGCTCCCCCTCTCTCTCTTTTCTGTCTGACCCTTTTTGATTCTCCATCATCCTCTCTACCAATGCCTATCTCGTTCTCATTCTTGCTCTGCCACATTACTCATTCACAGAAATGAACGAGGGGCCCACTTATCGGCACATATTATCCCTGTCTCGAGTGGCCACCCCTCAGCCTGGTGTGCGTGTCCTACAATCAGTTAAGTCGAAACACTTAAGGTCTGAGACTGCTCTTCCTTGATGTGATTCGTATGGAAATGGATGACTAAACCCATCGATGACTATAACAGCCAAAATAAATAGTTAGCCTTGGACAATCTCTTTTTGAAAAAGCCTGACTAACTCAAAATAACTTAATTTTATTGCTCTCTCAACCCCCGGCAAATCAAGTATATATCTTCATCATATTATATATGTGTGCAAGAATATGTCATTATATGATATATGGGTTAAATGATGATGGCCCATTATAAGAGAAAGAACTCTGTATGAAGGATGATTCTGGTGGGAGCCCTGTGGCTATCGCTGATGTGTGGGCGTGGCCAACTTAGACAGGAAGTAAAGAGACCACCAATGGCATCGGGTGCCTGCCCTTTATATAGATTATACTCAGCAAATATATAGGGATGCTTTACATGTAATATCCTCAAATAATTTGAAACAGCTGACTCAACCACTTGAACAAATCGTTTTTTTACACTGCAATGATCATGGAGATTAGAGATGATCTGAAAACATATGAAAAGAGATGAAAAGAGAGATAATTGCCAAACTAAGCGTGAGCACTCAGAAACCCTACAAATCAATCTGCAGGACTGATGTTCCACCACCAAATCCCTCTGGACATGTGTTCTGATAGTTTCACATTGCTCTGTTCACAAACTAAACAGGACCTGTTATGATGAGAAGCTCGAGTGTGAGAGTGGGTGGCTGGGTCTTCATTGGGCTACTTATTGTCGTTTTGGGATTTACTTACTCATTGTTGTCTTTAGTGTTAGTCTTATCAGGTGTATTAAAAATAATGTCTAGTTTGTCTAGAAACATCTAGTTGCAGTTGGACCACACATTTGTCAATGGGTAAAAAGTTCATCCAGCTATGACATTTAAAATCACACCCTTTCCTTTGTCAGATTATTTAGTTTGGTATGTGTTTCTGCTGTGTTTTTTGTATGTGCTTGGTGTGTGTTTCTGCTGTGTTTTGGATTTGCAGACTCTTTAGTTAGTTTTCATTTGCTTATGTGGCTGAGCATCTGTCTTTGTTGAGGAGTTCTGCTTAAGACATAATCCCTGCAGTGACATGAATAGGATTGGACTTGGCAAACATACCTGAACAAGATTGGGAGATTGGACAAACAGGACCATATGAATGCTTTCAGTGAGGCAGTGAACACAATCTGCATTCTTCTACACTTAAATAACCACAATGAGCACAACAAAATCAGAGCATTGATGTCACGGTGACGTTTAGTGCACTCGGGAGATGGCCGGCACAGCTCCCTTCTTTTTAAGGAAAATGGGCGGCTCTGTAGTGCACACAGATGTGATTGACAGGAAATCTTTGGGAAACGGTGAGCATGATTGGTTGACACCAATTTCAAGAACTAAGCACTGGCCGAGGCTAGATTGTTGCTTAGACTATCACAAATCCCCAAAGCTGCCATCGTAGATACGGTTATGTGTTTATGAATCAGAACTAGGTCTTATTGTGTGTGTGTGTGTATGTGTGTGTGTGTATGTGTGTGTGTGTGTGTGTGTGTGTGTGTGTGTGTGTGTCCTTTACATTGTTTTTATGAAATCACTTAGTCTTTTATTTAATATTTAGGCAAAAACAGATCTTTTGTCTTGATGGGACCACAAAATGCTAATTAAAGTAAAGCACCTTATTGCATTGGCGGTCCCAAAACAATGTAGCCTGTCACATTGAGCACAACCAACTGAACTTTCTGGGTCTCCTAAAAGTACAACCCGTTCATTTGATCTGTTCCACAAAATTGTTTCCATTTAAGACCAAAGCATTCATTTAATAAATATAAAATTTCTTCTTTGACAAACAATTTCTATGAAATATTTTTTTGTTTTTGTTTTTGTTAGTAATAATTATGGGCATGGCACATTCACACAGGATGAAAGTGTTTCATGTGGTAAGAATCAAACAAAATAGCAGGAAATCCAAAGTTAAAATCTTCAGTGGCCTATTGCAAAAGAGCTAATGTTCTTCTGAACTTGTGATAGGGTGATGTTTGTGTTTTAACTTCGGCGTTATCACACAAAGACACACGTGCCGTGATAAGTGGTGCATCAGCCATACCAAACTAAGACAGAGGGCCAGTGGAGGACTATTACACCTTTAATGACAATCATACCAAACTAAGACAGAGGACCAGTGGAGGACTATTGCACCTTTAATGACAACCATACCAAACTAAGACAGAGGACCAGTGGAGGACTATTACACCTTTAACATCAGCCATACCAAACTGAGAAATAGGACCAGTGGAGGACTATTACACCTTTTAACATCAGCCATACAAAACTGAGATAGAGGACCAGTGGAGGACTATTACACCTTTAATATCAGCCATACAAAACTGAGACAGAGGACCAGTGGAGGACTATTACACTTTTAACATCAGCCATACCAAACTAAGACAGAGGACCAGTGGAGGACTATTACACCTTTAAAGACAACCATACCAAACTAAGACAGAGGACCAGTGGAGGACTATTACACCTTTAATGACAACCATACCAAACTAAGACAGAGGACCAGTGGAGGACTATTACACCTTTAATGACAACCTTACCAAACTAAGACAGAGTACCAGTGGAGGACTATCACACCTTTAACATCAGCCATACCAAACTAAAACAGAAGACCAGTGGAGGACCATCACAGAGATGGTAGATCCATTCACTGTGGCTCATTCTGCATTGAGGGAAGCATCCTGTTCCATGGGTTTCTGCTATCACTGAGAGTTCCCTTCAGTTTGGACTAGGTCATGATTAGGTCGTGTCTTACTCTTTTCTTTCCCTAGAAAGCCATTGAATGGTAACAATTAACACACACACACACACACACACACACACACACACACACACACACACACACACACACACACACACACACACACACACACACACACACACACACACACACACAAAAACCT
>JAVQJS010034460.1:0-18529 GCA_036024795.1 Galaxias rostratus
ATAATAAACTACATTTTTAAGACCTGTCAAAGTCGAATTTAAGACATTTTAAGGCCTAAAATTCAGATTTCGGTATTTTAGACTTTTTAAGACTTTTTAAGGACCCGCGGAAACCCTGACAGAGCAGTGTCCACTGGTTCTGAGCCCCAGACTCCCAGAAGGCAGTGCTCACCATAAACTTCTGGACGCTCATGGGGAAGGTGGCAGAGTAAAGCAGGATCTGCCTGTTCTTTGCCAGGAAGCTGATGATATCTTCGATGAGCACCACAAAGTCCTGAGACAGCAACTTATCTGCCTGAGAAATAAATGCTTACGATGAACATACTAGATTGAAGGAAAAGTGCAAACAATAAGATATGGTAGTAACAGCTTATGCAGAGTTTTACTACAGTGGGTGAAATGATTGATAAGCTTACAAACAAATTCACTTCCCTTTATTACACTATTTTGTGTTGCAAATGTTATTATGTGCTCACCTCATCCATCACCATCATCTGAACTCTATCCACCTTGGCCACACCTTTCTTGATCAAGTCCAAGATCCTTCCGGGAGTAGCTATGACCACATGCACTGAGGGAAATAACAGATACATTTAACATTTTAAACAGGCACTTGATGAACATATCTAAATCACATTGAATAAAAAGCAAATGCATTAAAATTTAATTTATATTAAGTGCCATGAATACAGTGCATTCGGAAAGTATTCACAGCGCTTCACTTTTTTCACGTCAAAATGTAGCAATCGAGGTAGAAGGGCCTTCGTCGGGAAGGTTACCAAGAACCCAATATTCACTCTGCTAGAGCTCTAGCCTTCCTCTGTGGTGAGAGGAGAACCTTCCAGAAGGACAATCATCTTTGCAGCATACCACCAAACTGGCCTGTATGGTAGAGTGGCCAAACAGAAGCCACTTCTTAATAATCTAGTAATCCTCAGTAATCTAGTAGCATCTGAAAGACTCTCAGACCATCAGAAACAAAATCCTGTGGTCTGATGAGACAAAGATTGAACTGTTTGCCATAAATGCCAGGCGTCACGTTTGAAGGAAACCAGGCGACGCTTATTACCAGACTAGTAAAATTCCTACAGTGAAGCATGGTGGTGGCAGCATCATGCTGTCAGGATGTTTTTCAGTGGCAAGAAATGGGAGACTAGTCAGAATAGTTGGAAAGATTAATGCAGCAGTGTGTTCTTGACCTCAGACCCTATGCACACAGCCAAGATATCAAAGCTTCAGGACAACTCAGTGAATGTCCTTGAGTGGCCCAGCAAGAGCCCAGACTTGAATCAAATTGAACATCTCTGGAGAGATCTGAAAATGGCTGTGCACCGACGCTTCTCATCTAACCTGATGGAGCTTGAGAGGTGCTGCAAAGAGGAATGGTGTAATAAGCTTGTCGCATCACATTAAAAAATACCTGGGGCTGTAATTGCTGCCGAAGTTGCATCAACAAAGAATTGAGCTGTGAATATTTGTGAGCATGTGATTTCTTAGATATTTATTTTTATTTACAAAAATCTAAAAAAACAAAAAACAAAAAGAAATCCACGTTATCATTATGGAGTACCTTGCATAGAAATTTGAGAAATAAATAATAACACATTTTGGAATAAGGATGTAACATAACTAAATGTGGAAAATGGGAAGCGCTAAAAATACTTTCCAGATGCGCTGTATGTATACCGTACTGTATTTGCAATCCATTTTGAGTGTTGTGCTGTTAAAACCTTACCGGTCTCGTCCAAGCGCATTATGTCATCTCTCAGATTTGTGCCGCCAGTGGTGGCCATCACTTTGACCCCATCCAGGTGCTTGCTGATCTGGATGCTGATCTGGCTGACTTGCAGGGCAAGTTCACGGGTGGGGACCATCACCATGGCTTTAAAAATTAAAGAACATGTTGACCTAAATTTGCCTCTCGAAATGAGTTCCCCTTGGATCGTGCCGTTGAGTTGATAGCGTAAAAAAAAAAAAACTCATGTATCTCACCCTGTATGTGATCCTTCTTCAGATCTATACGTTCTAACATGGGAATGAGGTAGGCTCCACTCTTCCCGGTCCCATTCTTAGCCCTGGCCAGAATGTCTCTTCCGGACAGGGCAATAGGAATGCTCTCTTCCTGTAAGGACATAATAATATCTGGCCGTTTATGTCATAAAGCAAAATTGGAACTTGGTCAAGAGCACAACATATCAATACTGGTTTAAGTTATTATAATGTTTAACTATGAAGGATATTGTGACTTGCTAATTGCCCAAAGGAATGCAAACTACTGTCACTGTCTAACCTGGATTGGAGACGGCTTCTCCCAGCCCATCTCAAAGATTCCCATGAGGAGTTCACGTTTAAGACAGTAATCTTCAAACTCATTCCCCTTGGTGGATGTTACATCCTTGAGATAGAAAAGACAAATGCTTGTGCATCATGAGAAAACAAGTGACAAAGATGTGACTCAGTGTCAGTGAAATAATGACTAACCGAGGTTTGAACCCTGGTGTCCTTGGGGGGGAGCTGCAGGTTTTTTTTCCAGTCATCTCCAAATCGAATGCTTGTTCCTTCATGGGGAGCACCTGCCGCCATTTGAGTTAATCCCGTGGGTTTTTCAAGGGTGAGGGGTCCTGATTTGGGAGAGGCCGCTTTAGGCTGACCTCTAAGCTGCCCATTTTGCTTGCTCAACCCCAAGATAATTGGGGAAACATTTTCGGTCTTGGTGGCGGACATTTCTCGTCTCGTTGTTTAATTATTCAAGATGCATGAACTTACGTTTTTTTTATATTCTGGATTTACTTTCATGGAAAAATATCTATATTATAGCAGATACAAATCTCTAAAAAAAACATTCAGCTAATTATATTGCACATTATCTTCGGTTCAAAAGTTTTACAATTGAAATATGTACATAACTGTGCACATAAACGTGCAGTTTATCCGATTCAACAATAGAGTAACTGAAGGGTGAAAAAAGCCTTTATACAAGAGCTTATCAAAATGAAGAAAATGTGCACTCATGCACACATACAACTGAACACAAAATCGAAATTTATTTGTGAACAGGTATCAAGGAAATTAAGTCCTGCGATAGAAAGGCTAAGGCAGTGTGCACTGGGGAGAAAGTCACTGCAATATCATTTTTGTTTAAAACTATAGTTGATCTTTTCTATTCTGCACTTCCAAGCACATAAATTACTCAATATCTTTGCCCTTGAAAATATGGTCCAAAAATATTAGAAAAATATTTCCACACAATTGTATGGTTCAGTATTTGTTTTTCACTCCATGAGCATATGTCTCTGGACATGTGAAGGACCAATCTTCTGAGATCAAAAAATGAACATGTAAAATCACTTGAGTACACCTAAATCCTCTATTCTTCATGTGGTTATTCACTTTGCGAAAACAGTATTTTTTGTCACAATGTGTGAGTTTGGACGTACGTGGCTCCTCTCCGGTGCTAGGTCTGACAGCAACTTAAATCTGTCAAAAGAAATAACCAGATAAGTACTTTAAGAAAAATACACAATGGGACACAAACCGTACGAGCATAGCATATTCAACAGTACCTGCTAAAAGGGTATCTATTGAAAGATAGTGGTGAATAACCAAATGTGATCCCTTGGACAACTAACAGTGGACTAACAATAAAATCTTTAATCTTGCAACACCTTAATTATCCCCATCACACAATGTTGGCGTAAACTAGCAGCCATACATTCAGACCAATTACTAAAGGTACAACCTGGGTCCAGTTTTCAAGCTCATAAAAGAATGCAAGTATCACCACACTTAGAGCTTTGATCCTGAAGAAAACTACAACACAGGTAGCTTAGCATTATTTACCCCATCTCATATACATATAGTAATAATAAAAATGCATCATATTAATAAAGCGCTTTTCAAAACACTCAAAGACGCTGTACAAAGTTGAAAAGTTATGTTAGGTCAAACAATGTGATATAACCTTTCAGTCATTCCAACCCAAAACACATTTTGGGTTTTGCATATTATATATATATTTAACCGGGCGAAGCGTAAATAACAACTTGCTAGGCAGCAAATATTGGCTTGTAAACAAAATAGACAATAATGCCTGGTAATGGAAAGGTGTTGATACCAGCCACACGGAATTAAGCACTTGAATGCTAACACTGCAAGCCAATTGACTGGCTTAACTAGTAAAGAGCTAACCATTAGCTAGCAGGCTAACACCTAGCTACTCTGCTCTGGTAATGAGACTTATTCATGTTGTTTTGATAGCTTTATGGACAAAACAACGCTTGAAACAAAGTTAAACCCACCAATTTCTCCGACTGGTGATGATACACGAACAACAGTTAATCCAGAGAATTAATGCTTGTTTAAGTCCTAATTTCTTTTAAATAAATCTTCTCTATTATTGTTTGTTAGTATTTTAACATGGTCTCCATCTTCAACTTCTTCCTCGTCGCCTCCGCCTACATAGTCGTAGTGGTCACACGCGAGAGCTGACTAACGTAAATATGACCACCTAGTGTTTCGTGCCTTTCCTGCGGTGACAGCAGCTTGATGAACTTTTCCGTTTACGACCACTTAATGACTACGTTGTAGTCATTGTTACAGAACCAGAAAAAACTGATTATTTTTTCTAGATTTTTTTCTATGTGGCGTCCATGGTGGAGTCGATCTGGTAATCCGCTAACACGCAGCTCTGTATCATATGACAAATACTTTTAAAAAGGTAACAGGAGCTAATTTTGAGTCACTCGGCATGAAGCCGGTGGTGTCTCTTAGTTATCCTGCAACCAGACTGGCAGGTCTAGATGGTTAAGATCATGCAGGCAGCCAGCTGGAATGACATAGATAAATGACACATTCTTTAATTATGGTTTACACCTATTGTTTGCGTTCATCTGGAACACTAGCTTTGACAATACATTTTAAATCAGAAACCATAACCCAAATGCATTGTCTCTTTTCACAGGCATACTGCACATCCCCCAGCCTGATACCAGATGTTGCGTTCCGGCTTGAACACAGTTGGAGGTTAGGGTGTCTGGCAGAATGTACTCATTGATAGCTGCTGATTGACACCACTTGATGAGCATCAAGTCATTCATTTGGTTACAATCCCAGTGCAAACTGGGAATTACCTGCTCTGGGCCATACCTCTAGCTGATGTGGTGCTCACTGCTCACCCAAGTGCATGTCTGTCACATTATCACTGATGGATTGGGGACTAGATGCAACTTGATTTGCTTTAGAAGCGAAGAAGCTGGTTGAAAATTTTAGCTGTTAAAAAAATCACAAATTGCTATTTTGGAAATGTTCATTTGAAACAGACTCACACTCATCAGATTACCCTACTGTACATTGCAAAGATACTAAATTGTCAATTGATTTTTTAAGACATTAAGGAGCTGTTGCATATCAGTGTTCCACCCCAGTGGTGCCAACCGTTGTTGAGGTTGCACCTGCTGATGCACAGTGACACCAACACTCATATCCTACAATAAGAGAATTATGCACAGTAAGAATAAATACAGACGCATGCCAATTCATTAGCTGATTAACAATACAAATAAATTGAACTACATTGTTATGCATTACACAGTTTTCTCGAATGTACCACAGTGCTTAGTTAAATATGGCCAAAGTCACACTTTAAAATGTTTGTTAAATGGGAATCGCAAGACAGTATATGTCTCTGTACAGGTAATTTATTATAGTAATCAGATTGGGTCAACCAGTTCACTTGAAATCTGAACCCAGGATAAACCTGATAAAAACTAAAATACATCATTCTGTCCACAATGTAATTAGGTGATGTGGGTACTGTGCAGGTGCAAGCTGACAATGCAACCTCAATGGGAGCAACATTTGAACCGTACCACTTGATACCATTCAACAATTTCCTTTTAGATAAACACAAAGTCTCAAGGTAAAATATTTTATTTTTATGTTCTGCAAGGTATTCAAATGCATACACAAATAGAAAGGTCACTTTTCACGTCATTTAACCACACATTGGTCAATTCTTTTGTAATGGGGCGCCATCTGAGTTTCATGTGGCTTGAGCAAAAAGGCAAAACGCAGAATCTTCAGTTATTTTAAATAGGCAAAGGTAGAAAAAGTATCTGTAGCCCTAAATAAACTACTGTACAGTGCAAGTTAAAATCAAGGCCCAGCCATTAAAAGCAAAAATCTGTTTTGATATGAATGTTCTGTTTAATAAACAAGTGTTATTAATTAGCACTTAGAAGTTAATAAAGTACTGTGCAGGGATGTATTTTTTTTGTGCTATAATTTTTTTTATAGTTTTATATAGAGATTCAAATGTGCTAGTTTAAGGCCCATTCATGTTTTAGATTATAGTTCCTTGAATTCCTTGAATGATTTATATTTTTGCCTCCCAGTTCTTCATCAACCTTCATTGTCAAAATGTGTACATTTAGCTCACTCAAATAACTAACATATTTCCAATTAATTATTTACATTTTGAAACTTTCTCCAAGATGGTGCGGTATGGTACAGTCAAATGTAACAAAATAAACCAATACAATACAATAAATACTTCTCTGTTGAACAAAAATAATTTCTTCTATTACTGATCTTTCCTCACAACTTATTAGAGAATTTACCTGGTCTTTTATCATGTTGATCACTAGTGAAAACAGTTAGGTGGGTTCTGCTTCTGAAAGAGCTTTCTAATTTGTTCAACACAGATATTTGAAGCCACCTCTGTTTCTTTAGACAGTTGTGATAGGCTAAGGAAGCCGTGTGGAAGGTCCTCCACCACTGTCAAACTCACAGGCTGACCCATATTACGCAGCTTTTTGGCAAACATCACGGAGTCATCCAACAAGGCATCCAAAGCGGAGGCCTGTGAGAACAGTCGGGAGAGTACATGAATGAATGAAATATCATAGGAAAAGCAGATACAGCTGTATTGTGGACAAGATGACGTAAGGGATTATATACCATTCAAAACTCCCTCTACCCCTTTCTCACCACTAGGTGCACAGGTGGCAGGCCTCTCAGTAGGTCATCTGGAGCCAGCAGAGGTGACACATACGGGTTCCTCACAATGGGGCAGGTAGAGGTTTGGATCTTAGCCAGTCGGTCTGAACGTAGTGGCTCAAAACCTTCAGGGTAGTGTCCAAGGCCTGAGCTAGATGTGGACAGGCAGGGGCTGGATACTGCGGATCTCTTGAGGGCCAGGAACTCCGGAGACCTCCTGTGAGAAGCTGCCGATAGCGACCCCAAACCCCCTCCGGCCCAACTAGTGTCAAGGAAGGACTGTATCCAATTGGATGCTCCCTGGGTAAGGTCACTAAGCAGCAGAGCTGTATCTCGACCCAGAGAGTTCAGTGTATTGGCCTCCACATTGGGCTTCACAGTCTGACAGTCAACACCTGGGAAGAGAGGAGGATGGGTGGAAGAGATTGGCAAAAAAAAGCAGGGGAACAGATTTTACAACCCAAATATGTACTCTTTGTACAAATATGTCATACACAAATGTATCCATTTCATATTTGGCAACGATTATGAACCCCACCAGGTACCCAGTCTTACCCGAATAGGCATTGAGGCACTTTGCAAGCACCCCCAGAGGTAGCAGGGGGTCAATGAGGGTAAGCAGACGGGAGGGTGAGGCATCCGTGGTGAGCAGGGTAGCAGGGTATGCAGCCATGATGCCATCAGGAACTCGCACACCACTGGCTAGAGCCTTCATAGACACTGTGATGCATAAGTTTCCCCCGGCACTATCTCCTGCCAGGCAAACACGCTCTGCAGAGGAGCCTGGAACAAAGACCCCTCCGTTTATTTACTACGCTATGATAAACATGATGCTGTGCGACCGCTCACAGGAGAGGCTTCTGTAATACGAACATTCTTTTACTTTGTGATATCAGTCCAGTATTTGACCTATAATATGGACAAGGCTATGTCAGTATTTTCTGTCAATATTCCATTATGAATCAGAGGTATGCTGCAAAACAGCCAAACTCATGTGATGTACACCAAAACAGGGTGACTTGTGATTAGCTCACAAAGCTGAGTTGGTTTGACGATAGTATTTTAAATGAGCAGCAATTTGTTTTTATAGTTTGTGATAAAAAAAATGGCCTTTGGCCTTGACACGTACCCAGAAGATGACAGTTGTTGAGAGCCCAGCAATAAGCATAGAAGCACTCCTCCAGGGCACGGGGGAAGGGAGCCTCAGGAGCCAAAGAGTAGTCCACTGACAGGATAGGAACACCTAGGTCCTTGGACCAGCTACGGAGGTAATTCTGTAGTAGATGGGGACCAAATGGTAGAAATGATCAAAAGCAAAATAAATACAACTTAATACAGCTTGGAGACAGAGTTTCACATTTCAATTCTATGTAAGTGATCAATTATATTGTTGCTAAATGTGACCTTTATGGTTCAAGTAAATTTGCTGTTTAGTCTGACCTCATGGGATTTAGAGGTCTGGGCAACAAACCCCCCTCCGTGAAAATGTATAAGTAGCCAGGGAGATCGAGGCAATCTCTGGGACCTTTGGACAATGGGCAGCGAGATAGGGGAAGGCATTGTCTGTGAGAAGAGCAGCAGCTCTCCACTGTCCTAGAGAAGAACCGCCGATAAAATAGGACTTATTTAAGGTAAAGGAATTATAAACACAAGAGAGAAAACAACGATGGAATTTATAACGAAAATGATGATGCAAAGCATTGGGCTTAACTTTGCTTAAGGTAGATGTTTACCTGTCCCTGTCGAAGCTCGTGCGAGATAAGGCGCATGTGAACTGGCCCTGGTCCTGAGTGGGCCAATGGTGGAGACACGGTGGTAAAGAGATGGTTGTCTGAGGCTAGCGGGAGGCGTAGTGATACAGGAGGCAACATCAGCATGAGGTTCACCTGCACCTGGTTAGAGGCTATTCTGGTAAAGCCCTGGGATGTTAAATGGGGGTAAAATATATATATATATAAAAAGGTGGCTGGTAGAAACAACTTGACACAACGGTGAAATATTCTGAAACTAGAGTAACCAGAGTTTTTTCCTTCTCACCGATATCAACTCAGATTCGGTCAGGTTCCAAAACGACTTCCAGAACTGCATATCCAGGTTCTGCGTAATGCGCTCAAACTCCATACCCCTCAGTTCCGGGTCCATGACATACTTTCCAGATGTAAGGAGCGACAGAGCTGCAGTGCCTAAAACATAATTTTTCATGAATACTTTATGTATTAAATAGCAATTTGGAAGCTTGTCTAAGCTTTAATTTCCAATCAATCAATCAATCAATGAAAAGTCATCCCTTACAAACTGACCTAACCCAGATTGCTGTTTTCCATAGGTCTCTCCATATGAAACCATACTTATGACAACCGTTTGCAGAAATGGACGCAGTGTGGGCGAGAACTGTGGAAGGAAATTTTATTTCAAGTCCCCATAGCAACACACAGCAAAAAGGCTGAGGCATTCAAAAATAGTATTGGATTAAAGCAACCTTTGAGATTGTTTTTGTCACATCTTATTTTTTATTTTAATAAAATGAAACATAATACAAATTTTATTTTTACTTTTATTTCCAAACACCAATGCTGGGGTGTATTATTTTCTCAATACATGACGGGGCACGCACAGACTCCCCTTTTGCGCATATGGTGTTAATAAACAATACTTTTGAATTTCTCTTAGCTGGAAAAAACAAGAGATCATACCTACCCTAAATAGGTATAAAGATTAAAGATTCTGGCAACATTTTGTAGTGTTTGTAATGGGTATATTTGATCAGTCAAGATCCGTCAATCACCCGAGTTAATGTATACAGTATCAAATAGTAATTCTATCTCAACCGGTATTATTTAAACATTCAGTGGTTCTACCCAGTATGTTTGCCTCCCCCTGGTGGCTTACCTGGAAACCAAGGCAGCGCCCGTAGAAGCAGGCCTTGTGCATTGAGATGTACTCCTGCACAAACCTCTGGGCCAGGTGCCCGTTTGGCGAGGAGTAAAGCTGCCCAGTGTCGTTGTCATGCAGCAGCCGTTGGGCCAAGTAGAAGAGAGCACGTAGCTGACACAGAGCGCTACAATATGCCTCCATCTCAGAGGCGTTGTGCTCCACTCGAAAAAAGGCACTGCAGTAGTTAGCGGCAACATAGCGGCCCTTTTGAAGGATGTGGAAGAGGCAAGCATGCAAAACCTAATAAAGGAATACAGTGACAAAACCGCAGTCTGTAAGTGAGAACAAGCTATTCTAAACAGAGATTTTTTTTCTATTATGACATTGATTCATCCAACATCATAGTGTGAGGTATACCTTGATCAGAGTACGGTAACCGTTTCCTGGGGTTTGTGCGTCAAAGTCATAGTGATGGTAAACGGCGGTAAAGCCAGCGGCCACGGGCTTGAGGGCACGGCCATGCTCTTGAATCTGTGTTATGCAAGTCACCAGGCGTCTGGCTGAGTCCCCATATGGCAAGTCAGTAGATCTACTCAGAGAGGTGATGTTTTCCTCACACACTGCCTCCAAGGCTGTGAAAACAGACTCCATGGTTGTGAGACTTGGGGGAAGGGGGAAAGAGACAGAGAGAAAAGGTTTACACACCATTAAACTATCTACGGTCTATACGATGCTATTGATTTAATATTGGATCTTTTGTTTAAACCAAAGTCCCACAATGGATGATATGATTGGGCAAAGCACACTTTCACAATGTGAGCCCCCACAGCAGGTAGTGTAAACAATAGCAGGCATATCCTGTGATGTTATCAGGAGCTAGTTGCATACATGTAACCAGAACCTGATTTGTTATGATATAGGTTACCTCTTATCTGAACGTTTAGAGGACAGAGTTCAATACAAACTGTTGTTTGTTCAAAAGGACTATTTGCACTATCCTGTGCATCTACTCATAACATACAGAGAATGGCAGGAATTAATTGAAAAGGTTTCCAAAGTTTGTTTTCCTAATAATGTTAGTATTTTTCAGTTATGTGATATTTGGCCAATACATCTACTCAAAGAGCATAAAAGCCTGCTTGCCTCTAAATGAAAGAGAATTCCACAATTCATTTTGGTTCACTGTCTAATGTGTTAAAATGTACCTGCATAATTGTGGATGTCACTGGTTAAACATTACAACATACATGAACTACGACTCAAACAATTCTAATCTAAACCAAGACATGTAGCTATACAACGGAGACATTGGTTATAATTACAATCATAATACCTTTGTTCTGGAATTTAAAATGTTCAAGTAGTCTATGTCACTGATCATGATGAAGAAATGTTTCCACCTCTTGCCTGTTCCAAACAAGCACAATCTGTGAATGAAAATCCCAGACATGAAATTAGCCCTTTGAACCTCCACAGCTGATAAATGACGTAGTGAACCGAGGGTTGGAATGATACAAAGTAGCCTGTATACTGAGAGAACAAGATCAGCTTTCAAACAGCATGGTCAGTGACGATATCATATTTCCAAAGCCCACCCAGTGCAATTCATCATATCCCCGTGTTCTTGGACGTTATGCATAATTGGTTAATCTACATATGTCATTGAAAACTATGTTGAGAATGAGACAGGAGAAACGTTCTTGCAATTTCGAAAGCAATCGACAGCAATATTAACAATGACAATTGCGAACGGGTTTTCTAAACAAGAATACATCTATCGAAGTGGTATTACAACAAACTACTACATTTTCCAGCAAACTCACCAATAAGCATCCTGAATCCTGTAACAGTTTCGACTCAACAGAATCCTGTGTACGTCATGTGAGCGAGCGAAAGAACGAACAAACTATCTTCACGCGGGACTCTTGGCGGAGGCGAAGGCACATTCATTAAAGTTATGTCCGCTTTAAAATACAAACATTGGTATGTGGACCTTGTAGGCTAATCTAAAGCAAATATAAAACAAGGCCTACACGAAAAGCCACACTTCTTGGCATGTAAACTGGTAGTCAGACCATTCGTCCAAACGCTTTCTCTAAATTCCAACTTTTTGGCCGCCACAATACATTCATGCTGCGTTTGATTAGTAGTTCCACTTCCCTTCATTCACTGACCCGCAACCCTTGATATGACGTAACAGCATACTTCGAGCGGAGGCCATTTGGGGAACAAAGTGAAACTGATTGGGGGATAACAAACCTGCACTTGTACACTTTCAGCGCAACCTGTCACTGAACAACCGCAAGTTAAAGGTTTGCGGCTGTAGTACTTCTTACAGATAATCGTAAATTCCCGCATACGCGTTTAAACGAGGCTTTGCCAGCTGTGTCAATTTTGAAGTCATTTGAATTAATGTTTTTTGTCTGGTTGTGCTATGTATCGCGATTTTTCTAACTTTCATTGCTAGGTTTATGATACCTTCCTGTATTTATTAACATTCTCCTTCGGTGGTGAGCCCATGGAGTTTAACGTACATTACTGCCACCTAACCACTGATGTAGTCTATCACCAAATGCACAACAATAATACACAAGTCCACTTGTCAATGTCTGCAAAGCAGAATTAGGCCAATATCCCCTTTAGAGGAAAGGACTACATTTTTACAAACGAAATTTTCTCCTAAACACATGTTTTTAGATCTATTATTAAGCTGTTTTTTGTTGATTGTATTCCCAGGCTCAAGTCAAGAACAACCGTACACCCCAAGACATATATGTTAGTTTAACTTCTGCAGACACAGCAGTTGCCATTATGCAATGTTTCAATAATAATAATAATTCATTATATTAATAAAGCGCTTTTCAAAAACACTCGAGGTCGCTGTACAAGGCATAAAAGTTTAAATAATATTGCAAACAAGTTGCCAGTCTATCGCAGGGTTAACACAAGGACAACAATACAATAACTTACGCATTCACACCCACGGACAATTTAGTCACCAATCAACCTGCATGTTTTTGGGCAGTGGAAAGAAACCAGTGTACCCGGAGGAAACCCACGCTAAGACGGGGAGAACATGTAAACTCCACACAGAAAGGGCCGAGGGTCAGGTGGACATTAGGGCTACATTGCTCCGTGATTCTTCCCATGCAGTTTGTCTTGTTGCGTTGGCTTAGTGCACCAATGTCATGTGCAGGAGAAGATACTGCATGCAATAGTATGTTCTTTATTAGTGCATCTGCAGTAAGTACTTATTATGATATATATATTTTGTTACTATTCATGCATTAAGTTAAAACATACACATGGTGGCTTGAGTTAGTGGTAGTTTATCTCCGGTGAGCATATCGCTTGACAAACTCATCAGAATACCCAAAAAGTCATTTTCAAGAACAGCATTCCCAGCAGGTACCCGGTATAACTGCGTTATTGTGATTCAGTCATCAAACTTTACCAATAACAGTCACCATTACTATTGTGTAACATTAGGCATTCTCGATGAACAAAGCTCTTTTACATATATTTGTTTTGCATATATACTTTTTCTACTTTGGCATTGGAGATTAACTTTAAACTAAATAGTTCTACAATTCCACGCAATCTGGATGTTATGCCACCCTGAGAGAATAATGACCCCTGTTGCTGACCCTGATGCTGGAGAGGCCTCCGCCACTGTGGGTAACTTAAAGCTTATTTAATTATAAGCGTAACTTATAGCTCTGTTTGGTAGTGCCTACCTGGCTAACTGCTGAAGTTGTCTCTTTGTCAGATGGCTGTACATGTTTGGTAGTGCATAACTCACCAGTATGTGGAGAAACAGTAGGACCACCACTGGGATGTGTGAACCTGGGCAGCAGTTGTTCTACATGTCTGCTCCATATCTGCACCTAATCAACCTCTACGTGGTAGCACAGTGGCTCAGTCTTTCATCGCACCACTGCTGCTGACCAATTGCCTCCCCATCTGTCATTTCTAGCTAGCAAAGCCTTTACAGTCACTTTGGCTTCTACGCCTTTTAATGTTCTCAATGATTCTGAGAATATGGAGTCCTGTCTTTTAATGTCCACTTCCAGTGAATTCCGATTACCTGTAGTAAAGGTTTGGATCTCTTTCCATTTTAGTTTTATATGTCTAACCCAGTTTCAAACCAACAGGGAGGGGTAGTTACCCTCGTGCAATGGCAGTCAAGCCTTCTGTCCTTTTATCTGTACTCACACTTTAATGACATATTCCACTTTAATGACATATAGGGACAGCCTCACCCATGGAAGTCCTAAGGAAAAATGACTGTACTTTGGAGAGGCTTATGGATCAACGAGATCTTATACTTGTCATATGCCATCAATGACACACCAACCCAAGCATCTAATTCCATGGGTATAAACATCCCGTCAGTTTCAGGCCCCTTTAATGCCAATATTTGCCTTAAAGTATCACCTTCAGAATCACTGGTTTCTTTGTATGTTAACTTAGACTGTACACAATGCACCTTTATTTTTACACTTCGTTTACCTCTCCTCTCTGGAAGAATGAGTCTTTGCAACCTAACAATCCATTGTCCTATATCTGCTACAAATCTTTGACTCTTTATCTCTCCCGCGCCATTCACCTTTGTCTAATTTTTTTGGTAGCAAGCACGGACAGTATGACCAGCTCTGTTGTGGTTCTGACGGCCCCATTTTTTGTAACGGCAGTCTGTAGGGCTATGGTCCTATCAGCCACAATGCTGACACTTCTTCCTGTTTAATGGGGAGAGTATCATTGTCTTCACCCCTAGCATGCCACTCAATTGTTCAGTTTGTCCTATGACAGTCTCAATACACACTGCTATTTCTCTAATAAAGTTAGAACTTTCTACGTGGGCTTACATTTCTTTGTGGCCTCTCTCCTCACTCCACACTCACAGATCTGTCTCTCATTGCCATCCCAGTATGCCTGAAAATCACAATGTTCCGAACAGCCACACATTGCACTAAGGTGCCACCCTCCTGCTGGATTCGTTTGTGGAATCGAAAGTGTTTGGCATTCCCCATAGGCCTTGGTTAGGAATGATTCTACAGTATTGACAACATATCGTCTTATCTGTTGCCCTACAGGGGTTGTCTGGGGCCATAATAAGGCTTAAGGCTCCCCAGTAGTCCATATGTTGTGCTTCCCATTACACTCAAAATGCCGGTTCCAGCCTCTCTTGGTTGATGCCATTGGCCAGAGAGAAATGTTCAAAAAGCTCAAAGTATGAAGTTGGTGCATTGTTCAGCATTTTCTTTGAAGGTGCCAAGTTGTGCAACACTGATGCTGTCATGTTCCTCAGACAGGTAGCAAATCATCATGTCTCGTTATTAGGAACTTTGTGTTTATATTGACATGCTGATTTTACAGCCTTACTTTTCTTACCCTCTATTGTACACATTTTGTCTAGCTCATCTGTCTGTGAGTGTAGCGTTACCTCACTGCCAGTTTATGTAATATTTCTAGTATTTTACTCTACGTGCAAATAAAGACAGACATATGGTGACTGGAGTTATTAATATTATTCACCTGTAAGCAGATTCTTTCTCTAAATAATAATAATAATAATGATAATGCATTATGTGCCCTGCGATGGATTGGCGATCTGTCCAGGGTGTACCCCGCCTCTCGCCCAAAGTCAGCTAGGCTCCAGCCCCCCCGTGACCCTGCATAGGATAAGCGGTTCTGATAATGGATGGATGGATAATGCATTATATTTCTAAAGTGCTTTTCAAAACACTCAAAGACACCCAAAAGGTCTCAAGATTACCATTTCAAGTGGGGAGACAGCATAACTCCATTATTTTTAATACAGAACAGCACTAAAAGTAGAGTTTCAGCATGTAAAACTTGGAGGCAGTGCATTTCTAACCCACCAGTGGTACCTCTCACTGTTGCATACGCCACCGTTCTCAATGAACAGTTACCTATACTTCAACAAATTAGTCAGAATTGGTGGTGACACAAAAAATCCCCTGGTAGAGGTAGATTCAATATATAATATGAACAAAAAAAATTATTGGTATTTCAAATCTCTAAGTTTAATTGATAGTCAATAATAAGGCTTCACGCATACATGTTTGTTTTAGTAGCATTTTGGGTCAGTATTTAGAAATGTTTTAAACTTTAACATAACTGATCAATCTATTCCTCTAGATCAGTGGTTTTAACATTTTTGGAGGTCCTGAACCCGGCAAGTTTCATACGCGCATTCACCGAACCGTTCGTACGAAACACAAGCACACAGTGAGTGTATCTTGGCCTCCGCTGAAGCCCTGAGACTTACCGACCGAACCCCTAGAGTTTGATCGAACCCAGGTTAAGATCGGCTGCTCTAGTTCAATACCTTAACAGTTAATGAGCAATGCTGAAAATCCTGATTGATGTTTAAAACGTCTAAGACTGCTATCAAGAATTTAGAGCGGTGGGTTTACAAATGTTTAGTAGAGCACCTTGCTTTTAGGTATTTGGTAAGACAAGTCTAGTCTTTAATGGTGGTTGAAAAACACATATTCCCAGAATGCTGGTGTCAATGGGTGTAATTTCAAATGAGGACTAAAAGTGTGACAAATTAAAATTCAAAATAAAAACGTTCTTTCTCTCAGGAAAACGTGATTCATATCTTCACTAGTTTCCCCAACATATTCTGTCATATGCAAGTAATATACAGTATAACAAGGTGTTGGCCAAGCTTGAGCAATGCAGGTTCTTGACATGCTGTGAGTCGTCGTGGGTGTTATGAATAAACTGATTCTCACCATGAACACTATGAAACCTATGCATGGTCATACATTATATTGGAGGAGTTGAATACCATCACACACTGTACTGGATAGCCTAATCTGTAGATCATCAGTTACTAAATTACCAGGTCAAAAAGTTTATTGCCATTATAGCACCATTCAACATAATATTAATCCAGATTCGTACTTATTATGAAGTTTCCCTCTACCAAATGGTTGTAGAATCCTGTTTTTTGTTGATTCAACAACGCTGTTGCTAGATCTTTCAGAATATGTTCTTTTCTTTAACACTGACTTCATGCAGGTGTAAATACATCAAGTATCATTCAATATTCCCTCCACTATGAAACACCATAAACAAACTGATGATGGCTCAGGATATTTTCTGTCATCCTGAAGCCTGTATTTACATTTGTCTGTACCAATTCCGGACAATTCACTTGATATGAAGGTACCTCCTCCTTACTTTCTTTTTCCAGTCAAAGCACAAACCATACCATCTGGAAGCCAGACCAACCAGAAGTTAGCATCAAATTAGCACCAGTATATTTGTGCAATACATTTGGCCAGGTGAAAGACAAAAGATTGTCCCTTAGTAAGACAAATATATAATTAACACAGACAACTGCATATAGTGTCCAGACAATTTTTTTTAATTAAATTGTCAACCATAAACCCTCAATAGGATTTAAAGCAGTACTTTAAAGCAGTGCTGCTCAAGCCTGGCTATTACAAATAAAGAGCGCGTTAAAGAGTGATGACCTGGCCAGGGATCCTAAATCAGCCATTTCTCTTATTTCTCATAGGTTGGACATATCCAACCTCAGCCAGTACAACACATGTAGGGTTTGTCAATTGGGACATTATACCATGATTCAAAACTGAAACCAATTAAACAATTGCAAATAGCACACCTCCATCAAGAAGACCTAATTGGTGAAATACTGTGTATTTGAAGCTTTTAGAAACTCAGCAATAAATTAAGTTGGCCCTTTAAGGCACAGGGCACAGCAGGAAGTTGGGGACATAGACAAGGCTACAGTAAAACTATATTTCCGCATTTTGTGACTTGAGAAAGTACCTGTGGAAGTTTTCTCCTGACACTTGTTCTGCATTTCTGCAGTTTTTTTATTTGCATTTGGTCAAAATGTCAACCAGCATGTAATACTAGATACACCTTTAAAAGAAAGGTTTGCAAAACACCTAACCCTTCTGTGAGTTGTGTGGGTTTATGTTTGTTTCTTTCTGTGTATTAAACCTCATTACATCTAAAACATTCTTAAAAAATATGTACAGGATGATTTATGAATTCTAATATGACTGAAGCAGTTTGGTTTAGACAACATACTGCAAGACAAATAAAAAATCTGTGAAAAGGTACTGTCTCCTTATATCTCTGTTTCGACCATGTTAAGGTATCACTGGTATCCATAGGGATATCTGAAAGTATCTGAAGTTGACACTGCATTACAGAATTATTGATGCAAATATCGCCAATGTCCCTACATCAATTACTTTAATTCCCAGTACCTTTGTAGTTATGCATTTACCCCGCCCGTACAACAACTCAAAGGGGGAAAACCCCGTGGAAGCCTGGGGTACTTCTCTCACGCCGAACAACAGGGCATCTAGCCATTTATGCCAATTTCGACTATCTTCGTGTATGAATTTACGGATCATGGTTTTCAGGGTCCTATTAAAGCGCTCACAGAGCCTGTCTGTGGCGGGGTGATAAACGCTTGTTCTAATTCCCTGAATCCCCAATAAACCATAAAGCTCCTTCAGTGTGCGTGACATAAAATTAGTGCCCTGGTCAGTGAGAATCGTTTTAGGGATTCCCACTCGGGAGATGACCGTAAACAGTGCTTGCGCAACACTCTTGGCCGAGATGTTACGCAACGGCACTG
>JAVQJS010034462.1:0-16446 GCA_036024795.1 Galaxias rostratus
ACACACACACACACACACACACACACACACACACAATCTGACCAGTTCTAGGCTGGCCTGAGGGACTGTGGTGGAGGTAGCTCAGGGGGGGGGGGGGCAGACCCTGACAGGCATATAACAGAGTGTGTGTGTGTGTGTGTGTGTGTGTGTGTATATATGTGTGTGACCAAAAAAGAGACAAGAGATAACGTATGCTCCAACGCTGAATTAGGAGCAGTTGGGAAGACCAAGACACGGCCTGCATGCCAACACACACTCTCTCCCACTGCGAGTCAGTGGGCTGTAAAATTAAAACGTCCCTTCCTCAGCGGTGTCGTTGTTTTGCTTAGATGACACTCACTTACATAATGAGAGTGATAATGGCCACAATGGCCCGGAACTCAAAAGTGTATTGAGAAAAGCATGGACAAAGCAAAGAGAAGGCAGGCCCACGGAGAGGGGAGGCGAGGCCGGCCTCCTGGCGTCTAATGGGGTTTGGGTCCTCAAGCAGCGTCAGGTTGAGTGAGAGTGCCGGCGGAATCCCGGTAGCACATTGGCGGGGATGTTATAAAGCATGCTATGAGCGAGATTGGAAGAAAAGAAGAACCAGTCGGGAGTCGTGTGTGTGTGTGTGTGTGTGTGTGTGTGTGTGTGTGTGTGTGTGTGTCTGCTTGAAAGGAAGTAGGAGCCGGGTAAGTCAGGATGTTCATTATTTAATGTGGGTCTGGCTGACTGACACCGGCTTTATTGAACTCGACCATGTGAAACAAATAAAAAGGTGGCAGGAGGTCAGAGTCCGGGGGAGAAAAGGTCCATTCTAAAGAGGAAAAGGAGTGGACGGGAACAGCTGTTGGAGAGCAGGGGACAGGACAATGTATATGGTAACGATACAGCACTACCGTAAAAAAAAAAAACGAGACAAAACAAACATTGCAGAGAGCTCTTGACGCTGTCTGAGTGGGTCTCTGTCACTTTACGGTAGCAGGAAATCATGGCACCTGACACAATGAAATTGGGATCAGAGTAACGTGGGAGAGGCTTATGGGCGTGGACTCCCTACAAAACCTTATCTGAGCTCACACAGCCGTCTGTAGAGTCCGAAGTAAATTCAACAGGATGTGCAGTCTCGCCGTCCTAAACAAATCAAACTCATGGTGCCGCCAGCACCATAACAATGAAATGGTTTGAATGTTCACACCAGCTTTTATTTTAACAAATGCCTCTGAATGAAACAGGTTTACAAGGACAAATGGCTGTTCATCAAGCCAGCAGGAACCACACCCTCTCAGGTGCTGACGATGGTCAAGGACATAAGTTTTAGTGCAGCGACAGAATGACTGGCAGGGCTTGCTTCAGTTTCACAGTGAAAGGTACATAGTGGAAAATGTCACCAGAGATGTGTAGAAATAAGAGTTCTAGTAGGGACTTTTTTGTTTATCTGATATTCTCTGTACACACGTCTAGCAGAAGTTAGCATCAGGTAATAAAGTGCCAAACAAACCAAAATTTTAAAGCACCAGGCAGCGTTAACAACAATTAGATAAAAAAAAGCGTTATTTTTAATGCAAAAAAAATCAAATAAAAACAAGACTGAAAAGCAAGTCTATTATTTTCTCGTAACATCACCACAGGCCAAATCTGCCATGAGCCTGTATACCAAATGTTGATCTAATCCACAACACAGACTTGACTATGAACTGTGCCTTTTGGCTAACCCTGACCAGAACGCCGCTCACCTGACTATGTCCATGGCCTGGTAGATGATTTCCGATTGGTCAACCCCTATGACCATCTTGGCGCCGGCCCTGGCAGCGAACATGGACAGTATGGCCGTCCCACAGCCCACGTCCAGCACCACCTGGGAAGAGAAAAGTTCCAAACATCCTTAAACCTCCTCAAGCCTCTCCCCCAACCCAACTCAGAATCTCTGGTTCTGACTAGCCGCAGTCTGGAGTGGACATCCACTGAGGAGCCGACGGCCTGCATGCTGCCATAAACATGCTTGTGTGAGAGGTGGGGGGACTAAGGGGAAAGAGAGGACATGGGTGGGGGGGCACTGCATAATAAAGCTCCCGTTATCAGCGCGACGCAGTCCACATCAATGAGGGTGCTATGGCATGTAATAAAGTCAGACTGTTCTAAATCACACAGTCCCTCCTATGAAACCCCTGGACATGCACCTCTATTCGGCCCTTTTCCCCAATACAACCCTCTGCTGTGGAAAAAGAAGGAGCCCTGCTCACCTTGTCTTTAAACACTTCCGGGTTGTTGTACATGAAGTCTCGGTAGCTCTCTGTGCGCACCTTATCCTGCAGGCAAAGCATGAGGAACGTACGTATTACAAAGGGCGGGTAACCCATATTGCATTTAGCAATACAAGAATCCCTAAACACTCTGGCTTAAATAATTGTTAGTTGAACAATCTAAATTGCATTGTATAACAGTGACAAGTCCATCCTCACTTGAAGTCTTACCAGCTGAGCTAGGAAGCAGAGTGCTGGTCTGAATGAGGTATTCAATTAGCCTACAGCAGAGCAGTAGCCACAGCAAAACGCACGCCTCGCTTTTTTATTAACATGAACCTTTTTATTAGTAATACATTTTAGCATATTTTTATTTTAAAAAGTGTGGTGCGAGTTGCAGTGAGACAAAAGCATTTACCTACAGAAGATTATAAAGAAAAAAATATTTAAAATTGGGAAAATATAAAATGGAACCGACCGAAATGTTTTTCGCCGTTTCATTGATCTATTTAGGACCGGCTAATTAACTTGCCAATCAAATACGGCCCAAAGGCTCCGGCCAGCGTCCACTGGAGCCCCCCCCCCCCTCTTAAAACAAGATCATCCATTATGAGCACTGGCAAAGCGATGGGCCTGACCAAATACTAATTAAAGGCAGGGGTCGTAAAACCGCCAAATTTGTTTATATTACAAATACCAGCCCACAAACTCAATGAAGTGTTACAAAAGTAACCGCGCAAAGTAAATCAATTCCGTCGGCCGGTCCCAAAAGATACAACTGGGAGTGTGACGGGGAAGAAGGAGCCTTAAAAGTGAAAGAGTATCTCCCTGTCTACTAAAGGACGGTGCATGCGCACCTCCCCCCACTGCGTCAAAGGTGATGCGCTTTATGGCACCCCGTTAAAGAGTTGACGATGCTCGGCTGCAAACCCCCTCACGTGTCCCTCCCACCTCGGGGGGGGGGGGGCGTGACAGAAGTTGGGGAGGGTGACGCACGCGCGCCTGACGCAAACCGTTTGTTGCGCTCGCGGCCAATCGGGACGGGTGAATGAGACCGTGTGGGAGCAGGCACTGCGGTAAGTAAAACGGAGGGTGGGAGAACCGTGCGCTGACCAACGACTCCTGCGTTCCACCCCGTACCCCGGCTCATTTCAGCTCCCCATGCTGAGGCAGGGTGGCAAACACCACCCCGCCGTGTGTGATTTAGTGGGCACGGGGGTTTCACATGAGAGCCCCCTCTTTACTGCTGAGCTGTCACTTCAAAGAGGGACAAAAAAGCCTCGTATGAATAGTGAGCCATCAATGTATACAGAGAGACGATCATTTTCATTTAACGCTACATCACACCCTGCAGCCAGGACGCACTGTGGTGAATCAATCCCCCCCCCCCCCCTTGCAGTAGGTTCTGAGCTAAAGCATGAGTTTTGGACACTACGTGTGAGGGCAGACCTTCAGCATCTCTTCGTGGATAGCGTAGTGGCCGTACGAGCTGAAGTAGGCCTCATCCTCGTCCTCTCGGAGTTCAGCCACGGCCCCCAGGTTGCTGCCCCCCCTGCTCGTGTCCGCATTCAACACCAACCCCTGGGCCAGTAGCCTGCAACAACATCAGTCGGGGGAGGGGGGGGTCGACGAGAAGTCACTCTGGGTCAGCGCCCACACAGGCCTTACACTTAGCCTGGCCACCCATATTAGGAACTAATTCAACAGCAGTATTTATAGCGCCAACAACACACAACCTTTATGCAGGGCACAGCAGTAAAATGAAGGTAAGATGAAGCATCCATCTTTCTTTCGCACTCCCCTTTCAGTCCTCCTTCTCTCCCTCACTTGTTCTGTTTTTTTCCTAAATCGTGCCCCCCCCCCCCCACCCCCCCCACCCCTTCTTCCATCCTCTCTGCTGCAGTGGAATTTTTCCTCCCTTCTCTTCCCTTTCTCCCAACTTCCTCCACTTAAAGATCTGAAGCCCCTGCAGTCTTGAGTTCAATGCCTCCCTCTGCTGGTGCACAAGAGAGGTACATGTCTGAAAAAACTTCCACAGAACCTCGTGGTGTGGGGAAGGCATAGTTATAAGGCCAAAGTAACAGGGATAACTTATTACACCACTTACATTGGACAGTTGGGGCCAATGTATGAGAAAAGAAATGCTATTCATTGTGCTAGCAGACACAGAGGTGGAAAGCATCACTGACTTGAGTTTGTGCAGGTCGTCCATGGCTCTGGCCAAGGCCTCCTCAGATCGCAAGGCTCTCTCCTCCGCAGCACGGGCTCTCTGGAGGAGTGGATCGGCGTCCCTAGACAACGGGCCAGTCGATGGCCCTATCCCCAATCCCTCACCACACAGCTCTTCAGGGTCTGACCAGTGACAGAGAACCACACAGAAAGACAAAACTATAAAAAAGGAATGATTAAGAAAAGAGAGCATCAACACCGCCAACGTGTCTACCTATGTGTAATCCCAATACTTTTTTATACTTTCAATGGAAACAGAAGTCCTGTATTTATATATTTTTATCAAGGTCTAACCATAGTTGGCAGAATGCTAACCACTACAGTGTGATGTAGTACCACAAAAAAACAGCTCAAGAAGGAATAATGCCGTATGATATATAGTGTATGACAAAGCTTTAGTGCTACCTATCTGCAGCAGGGGATCATCCTGTAGAACCGGCTTGAGGTAATCGTCACTAACCCACGGAAGACCAGAACCCTCATTTAGCCCACACAAGAGCTCTCCGCTAAAACTCTGCAGGCACAAGTATATCGTCAATAGGTTTGAAGAAACTTAATAACCTAAACACAGCATTTGAGGTGACCTAAAAATACAATAGTAGACCGGCAAAACATTTTTGAGAACATTTCAATATTTTTAAACAACTTTTTCTCTACATCTGATCGTTTTCCATAGAAGTAAAACATAAGAAATTGGAGAATTATCAAGACATTTGCTTTAATTCTAATTCACTTAAATGGTCTTTTGCCTTAGGCTCTCAAACAAAATACATTTGACTGATTTTGTATTTCACACTGTCTTCAATCACTGAAACGTTTACAACAAAACAATGCCCTTACTGTGGACCGTATAAAGTTGATCATCTTGATGTAGCCATAGTCATCCAATTCTAGGACAAAGTGTAAGACACAGTTAAGCCCATCAATGAACCGCCCTTTCAAACGGCCATAACATACAGAAAGGGGTCCCTTACTGTGTTTGGTCACCACCTCTGTAAGGTTCACGCGATGATCATCTGAGCAATGTTGTAATGTGTCAGGTATGGAATTGAGCAGACTTGGAAAACAAGTTGAAAATTTCAGAATTGACAAGATGACCAAGCAACGTTTCCACACCATATAATCAAGTATGTAATTGAATGCTGCCGATGCCATAGAAGGCCAACAGTAGTGTATTTGACATTGCATCAAGTGTCCTTCGATAACTTATGCAGACTTAAGTACAAAGCACAGGAATTAAGAGAACATTTTGCATGAATTGTTCTAGTGTCAACTCACCGGTCACAGAACAGGCAAGTGACTTGCAAGCTTTGCTCAGTATTCTCCTCCGTCCACTGCCACGGTTCGTCATCGTCACTATCCGAAAGATTAGGCACCTCATCGCCCGCTCCATCATTCTCTGTACAACACACGTAGTAGTTGTAATACTGCACGTAAATCAAAAAGGCTAACTTTCTTGGTGTCAATACCAGTAAGTTCACGTTGTCCTCATCACATTAAATGACGGCGGACAAATATATCACCTTTCGTAACATGTGTATAGCCGTTAAATGATTCTGTAATTAAACTAAGTTGTTCAATGTAGCTGTTGCAACTAAGATGACTTCGTATTTGAACTGATGAACAATTGTGTTTGCACAGACTAACGTTAGCCTAGAAGCTAATACACTACAAAAAACAAGCAAGTAACGACTGAATCACCGAAAATGAAAACACAAAACTGAACGAAGTTCACAAACCAAGCTTTCATTTGATTTATGAATCTATGTTCATAGCTCTACATGACAATTTACATTTCTCACGTGTACCTGCGTATTCTGCCATGTTGTCGCCTCGTTTCAGTCTCGCGATGCTAGACCCATCTCCAAACAGCGCTGTGCTTTGGATTGAAACATGCTTCGTTCGAATTTGGTAGTTTACATGCACTTTCTATTATTTACCACGAGAGGTCACTTGATGATACATTTAAAACAGTGGATTCAGGGCGCTGAAGTTTCCTTTAATATTACACCTTGAAACAGTTTCAAACAATACTTCAACTTTACCTAAAATGTAGAGCATTTGATTTACCACCACTTTTAGCCTACCTGGCCAGAATAGAAAATCCCCTTTCACTGCCTGTCACTGATCTGTTTACAAAACCAGAAACATAACTTAATCTTATAAAAAAGATTAAACCTAAAAAACGTAATATACTACAACTGGTTTGTAATAAGAATCTTGCCTCTTGTCAAAGTTTCCAATGTGTGAGTATCAATATCATGTTTACTTTCCTCTGTTTTCACATCTGCTTCAGGTTGATCGTCAATAACTGTGCTGTCATCTTTGCAATCTGAAAGCAAATGAGCAACTCGAGTGGAATTATGAACAGGAGCAATCTCACCAGTTTGTATTTGGTTAGATGTTCTTTCCCTTGTAGAGGAAATTGTGGGGTCAACTGTGTCATGTTTTGTGATAGAAAAGAGCTCTATAGCACCAGCAACTTCAGTGGAGACATTTGACTAGTGGGGAGTTGGTGTGACTGCAACTACATGGCCAAAATCACCAGGATCAATTGTGCCATTGAGTGATTGGTCATATGATTTGTGACCTGATGGCCTACTTTCATCAGCAATACTACCAGGGCCGATGGTACTGTGGCTGCTCTTGAAATGTTTACATTTTCCCTGAACAAGTCTTTGTGGTATGGCCCTGACTTGAGTCCGCCAGATCCCAGATCTGACACCTCTAGGACCTGATTTGTACCCATGATTACCTTCACTTGCAGAAAGTGAAAGGTTAAACTAACCAAGTTGTGTCGGACTATTAGAGATCCTTTCTTGTTTCTTTAACTGACAATCTGCCGTTTGACCAAATGCCCCTCTGGCCTGTGAATAAGGAAACTGATTGCACTTTGCAAGGCAACTTCTCACTGCCTTTGCACACTGGGTTTTGCCCTAAAGTATCTGTTTGTCAGTTGCGGAACTGCTGGATGACCAGATATTTCCCTTGTTCTGCCATGGTGGTGTTGGGATTTGTTGCCTCTTGTTCTGTGGTGGTGGCTGTGGCTGTGTAGTGGTTTGCTTCCGCCAGTGCCATTGCCTTTTCCTGCATGATTTTGAAAGGCTTCCCCACCACTGGAATGGATGTGACCGACTCGGGCATATTCTCTTGTTACAGAGCTTCAGAGCTTCACTGGTTAGATAGCTCACAGGTTCAACACCCTCTACAGGAGCCCTACTCTGTGGTTGGAGAGGTTGAGAAACACGAGGTTTATAACTGAAGCTGCTGTGGGCCCTTGACCTTGGAGAAAGAAGAGGCTCAATTGGCCCGGAGCTAAAGCTAAACTTATGAGCCGGTTTGCTGGAGAGACGAGCGATCAATGAAGCCTTTCTGCCATGGGGCCTAAGACCGGCATTGTCATGGCCTTGTGACAAGCCATCCCTCCATCCTTCTCTGCCTGACTGGGCTGGAAGAGGGTTGGTGCTGGTACTGGCCGATTGGAGACTATCAGTCTTTACCTCTTACTCCATCCCTACTCGCTGAGCTTGTGTACCATCAGAAATGGTGCTGACTTTGTGGGGGGTTTTAGCCTTTGGAGGATAGTAAAACACTTCTCTTGAACTATAACCAGTAGGATCAGAGTTGTCACCTGGGAAGCTCTGCCCAGTGCCTCTAGTATCAGTAGGTTTTACTTTCCCTGAATCATCCTCTCCTGTGTGAATGTTGACTCCTTTTAGCATCCTTGGTTCTGGGACATCACTAGAATCATATCCTAAAACAAATGTGTGCTGTTTCACAACTATTGTGACAATACACTAATAGATTATATGGCAAAGGTTAAAAGAACCCTTACCTCTTTGGCTATATATACACTACCAATCACAAGCCCCAAATGAAGAAACCACACCCTGTAAATGGCATTGCCAAAGTAAATTATTTATTCCAAAATTCTAATCACATACAAAGATAAACTAATCCTCTGTTTGATAATGCAAACAATGTGGTCACACCTCTAATTGTAATCAGGCTTTACAGACATAAGTGAACTCACCTGCACGTAATCTAATTACTTAAGGTTCAATTGCAATACAGTGAAAAACAAAAATTACTGATCTCTTCTCATTTTTGGTTTATTACAATATATATATATATACTTCCCTGATTAAGCCCCATCATGCACTGCACATCAGAAAACAGAATTAAATTAAGAGTAGAAAGCTTTCCGTAAAATTGTTTGTAGTAAAATTGTTAGTTTTATAGTGGTTTCAGATAAAATAAGTATGAATATTGGCAGGATAAGACTTTAAAAAATATATATATATCGATATATGTAGCTGTTTTATGCTCATTCATGTCGTTTACAAGTTGACAGTTAAAATATGGGTTACACAATTTACTTTTGCTACAGGAGTCTTTTCAGCCCAAACTAATTAATTAATTTGTTTTTATTCTTGTTCCAGATTCATCACTTATATTTAGCACCAACAGTAAGTCACTTTATAAAGAAAATACTTCAGGGTAGAATAGCCCTGAAGAAACAGGCACACAGTGACACCTGCCGATAGAAACCTGTTCAAGATGTAAAGTCTGAAACAAAATGAACTAATTCAGATCAGTGCCCTCTGAACATTGCAGTGCATATCAGTAGCACACTTTCAGGTTCGGCTAGGAAAAGTGCGTCCATGCTTAATGTGATTGGTTATGGACAGGAACTGTCTTACAAAAAAAGCGACTGTACCACAACAACTTTAACCAAACTCAGGAGAAAATAGGTTAGTGTGGCAACAATGAAGAAAGTAGACATTTTCAACATATTTGAACAAGAAAATCTCTTTGTATCTGCTTCTTATTTTGCAGGTGTCTTGCCAAGTTCATAGATGGCTTTGTTCTCTAGGATTTCAGTTTTTTCCTGGGGCTGGAGCAGAGTGTTGGAGACCATGGCCCTTGCCACAGCTTGGATGGGGACAGACATTGCCGTGGGGAAAATTGAGGAAAAGGGGCCAAGGACCTTTCGTGTCAGCCACTCAGCTGGTCTACTCTCCTTACGGTCCACCATTAGCACTCTGAAATCCACATAGCATTTAACTTTAGTTAATATTGTGTCTAACTTGAATAAAACATACACCCATTGTCCTATTATTGCAAGTCCTGCTATAGCATACGTACATTATACACGTCAACACAGCAGACAGTCATATACTGAGTTAAACAGTAGTTAATCATTGCAATAACGGCCGAATTTTGAGTTTCCCCAGCTTAGCTCATGAACCAGTGATTACTGAACTGAAGGACTGAGGAGGTTGAACTCACGCAGGTCTATAAACGGAATATCGCTCAAATCCCAGTGCCTCTATGTCTGCTTCCACTTGTCCCTGACAAGATACAACAAAATGTATGATTTAGTTCACGGGACTTTCATCTATAAACAATGTGAATGACTATATGTGCTCTGCAATTCTGAATTACCTTCACTTTAAGATAGAGGAAGCCACTGTTTTTGTCGGCACCTTTGGAAGACTCCAGATGGAACTGTGAGCATCCTCCTACTTTTGCTAGCTCAGCAGACTTCAGGACATAATCGTGATCGACACGAATGAATCCTTCCTGAATTAAAACGGGGTGAAAAAAAAGAATGAATGGTTAATGGCTTTAAAATAAATTTTCCGTCAAAACCTTTTTACTATTTTGTTTAACGTATGTGTTCCTTACCGCTCGCCTCTTCACTTGTTTTTAAATTTAATCTACAAAGATACATTTTAGAGTGTATCTTTTCTCACACACTTCCAATCAAAAATGCACACAATCCATAGCCAACTGTCTAGTACCTCTGCCAACACCATTTTTGCCCCAGACCCCCCCATCCCTCCCTTACTGCCTGCCTCACAGATGTTAAAACATGGATGCAAAACAACTTTCTCCAATTGAACTGCAATAAATCGGAAATGATCGGTCCAAACTCCCTCTCCCGCTCTATACAGGATTTCGTCCTTAACGTAGACAGTTTCGTTGTCACCCCATCTAGTCACGTCTGCAACCTCGGAATCATCCTGGACCCTACCCTCTCATTCCTCCCCTATGTTAACAATATCACGGAAATAGCCTTTTTAAACCTCAGAAACATTGTCAGTCTCCGTCCCTTCTTGTCACTTTTTAAATCCTAACATACGCATTCATATCCTCAAGACTCGACTATTGCAATAACAGTCTATACGGCTTATCAAACACCACCATCCAATGTCTTGTAAAGCGTCTTTGAGCACCTGTTAAAATGCTATCTAAATAACATTCTACTGTTACTATTATTATTGTTGTTGTTGTTGTTTATCTACTAGCCAACTTCAATAAAACACTGGCTTCAAATAAAACACTCTTTTTTTACCTAGAGAAAACAAGGTCACTAATGTCCACTCACAGTCCCTGATTTTGCTTTGGTGGTTCCCAGGCAACAGTAACCAACATCATGACCCTGGAAGGCACCAGCATAGTCATCCAACTTCTCAAAGTCCACCACCTCTTGCACCTTTGGAGCAAAAACGCAAAGGTTGGGTTGTGTCGTTCTTAGCCTACAATGCATGTACTGACTGAAACTTACCAAGTTTTCATAGGATTTTTCCTCAAAGTTTAGCTGTCTCCTTCCAATGAGAGTAATTTTGGAGAAGAGATTTCTATCTACAATCTCTTTGAGTAACAAGCTGCCTGTTTCTCCTGTGGCACCGAGAATGAAACAGCTTTTATTTTGCTGTCTAAAGTTCTCCTCTAAAGTCTTCATGTCTTCGGCCATCCTATATTCCAAAACAAATCAACATCATAGGAAGGTGACTTGTTTGAATATCCTTGCTGCAGTTAACCACATGAAAGACAAGGACGGACCATGGCTTCAACCCAGCCGTTGCAACTAATTCATTCGACCCAACGTTAAGGTAGCTTGTTGGCGCTAAGTTAGCTATATATTCAGTTAGCTCACGTACAAAACAACACGTAATATTATTTTTAAAAACTTCTGGTTGCCTACATATTATCAGTCATTGAGAGAATCATTCTTAGGCGTAGTGTGCAATACAAAATGTTATCTTGGCATGTTTTGTCATGTACTACATGAACGTTCATATTAAGCTTAACCTTAACGTTAAAGCTATACCTACCTAAAGGTAATGATAGTTGGACTGCTATTCTCCAGGTAATGTAACACCGCAGCAATAATAACGATCACGAAGGCAAAAAAACCTGCAATTCTCCCTAGATAGCTTTCCAATATTTTCATAACCGAGTGGTAGTTGCTAGCAGTGACAGTGCAGTGAGTGTCAGTGGGCTGTGGCTTCCTGGTTTGACCATATTCTTTGCGCAAGGAGTACCAGCGATAGAGGGGAATAGCTTGTGAGACACATTCTATTATCACCATTTAATCAGGTCGTGCAGTTAACGCTTTAACAATGGCAATTATCACAAATTTGACAAGGTTCTGTGACAAATATGATAACATCTATAAGCTCATTGATTCCATAGATCAGATTTGGGGTATGTGTAGCCTATATATTTATGGGAAGTCTAGTAGTACACGTGTAACCAGAGAACGAATACAAGCTTTGAATGTTGGCTATTGAAAGGAGATAAATGAATGCATATTTATCACAAGATTATCTCCTTACGCTATAATTTGAGAAGTATATAAAAGGCATTGCACTGTATTGCCTACACCTACATGACTCATTCTGATGTTAGCCCAGGGAGGTAAACGTCGGACCAATGATGCAGGAAATGAAGCCTTGGAAAAGTTGCACCATATCCCTAATCATAGACTGTCTCAGGGTTTGAAAAAAAAATTGACGCTTTTATGTATCCGCTTGTATTATCAAAGCAAGGGTACATCTTGTTTGTGAACATATGTAATTAATACCTGTGATTCGAATTTAAGATTGCCTCTGCCTACAAACACCACGGGCCTCATAAGACTAAGAGATATGTCCCAGCGCTCTGCTCCAGCCTTTGCAGCTATTTGCTGCGATTTGAAGATCCCAGAGCCCAATATACAGTGCATTCGGAAAGTCTTTACATCCGATCAGCTTTGCCACATTTTGCAATATTACGACCTTATTCTAATAAAATGTATTTGATAAATGTTTCCTCACAACTCTACACACAGGACACTATCATGACAACGGCAATTTATTTGTGAGATTTTTGCAAATGTATAAAAAAAAAAATAACTAAGGCGAGATGAGGTATAGCTAATGCATGGATGGATGGAACTAAGAAATCATTTGTATATCACAAGTATTCACAGTCTCTGCTCAAAACTTTGTTTATGCACCTTTGGCAGCAATTACAGCCCCAAGTCTTTTTTAACATGTCACAAGCTTGGCACTCTTTGGGAGGTCTCACCCATTCCTCTTTGCAGCACCTTTCAAGCTCCATCAGGTTGGATGGGAAATGTCGGTGCACAGCCATCATCAGATCTTTTCAAAGATGTTCAATTGGATTCAAGTCTGGGCTCTGGTTGAGCCACTCAAGGACATTCCCAGAGTTGTCCTGAAGCCACTCTGATATTTTGGCTGTGTGTTTCGGGTTGTTGTCCTACTGAAAGATGAACCGTTGCCCCAGTCTGAGATCAAGAGCGCTCTGGAGCAGGTTTTTATCCAGGATGTCTTAGTACATGCCTGCATTAGTTGCCAAGATCCTGCGGCTGAAAATTTTCCCACATAATGATGCAGCCACCACAATGCATAATTATCGGGATGGTATTAGCCTAGATAAGATTACAACAATTTAACGGGTCCCAAGTTATTGACACTGGTAAGAGGGTAAACCACACTTGAATGGGGGACACTTAAACTATTCCTAAAATAAAGTATACTGCTGTAATTAATTAAAAACACATTCCCTATTAATATTTAAGAGGTTTTTGATCTCACTAGGACATTAATGTTCAGTACAGCTTTGTTAGGTATGTTACAGTGTCCTTGCAGGTTCCATGTGACATTCAATATCTGAAAGGTTTCAGAAGCTACAGAAACAATTGCCCTATAGTCCTTTGTCATTACCAGTATCAATTGACCCATCATAACGACTATCTCAACGAAATATATTACTCTGAACCAGTAGAGGGCAGTATAACATATTGTCCTGTCTTAGCAGACAGGAGTCTTTACACACAAGGAGTCGGGACCACGGTACAGACTATTTTATTATTGCTTTTTTATTAATTTGGAATCGCTTTTTTTTATATTATGCTATCTTGGTCTTGAAAGGAGATTAAACATTCCAAGTCCATCCAAGTATTACTATAAGTCAAACTTTTAATACTTGATATATGTCAATAACATTTATAAAGAGAACATTCAATTAATACCATCACATATACCTGGACCTGAATATCTTGGTTGGTAGAGCATGGAGATAATTTTTGATTTTCAGTCGAATCACTGTTTCTGAAATGCACTCATGTTACTAGTGTACGATGCTTGGTTTAAATCGACTATTAAATAGCATATACATTTGTACATGAACACAAGGACCCTTATCATTCAGAAGGACTGATTCAAAACATGGTCGGTGATCTTGTCCAAAAGCTTTCACTGTAGATCGAAATGCATTACAACCACACACAGCCTGCCTCCTTCTGGTAGACTTCCCGGGGATTTCATTAGCTAAAATCCACTTAAACAAAAAAGCAAGTCACATGCAATGAATTCATCAACACCCCAGGCTTTTCAATGCCCCTGCCTTTATAGCATACGGCATCGACCTAGCCCCATAGTAAATGATGGAGCAAGCGGTGATCTTTGAAAGTTGTCAGCAGTATGAGACAGAGGGAAAGGGGCTGAGGTGGAGAGAAGAAGCCTTTAACTGGCACTCTGCTGAAATGAAATGTCGTGGCTTTGTCCCTAAGCCATGGGTGCTAATTGGGGCCCAGCGGTTCGGTGGAGGCCTGCAGCTGGGCCCCTGTCTGTTGCACCTGTTGAGTCCTTGTCTCTGGCATTGATCAGACAGGAAGTCGAAGTAAGGAAGCAGAAGCTTATGCCACAGTGGCTGTGTGGCAGATATGTGGTTCAATTTCCTTTCAGAGCGCCGCCGTCGGAGGTGGTCGCCGGTCAATGGACGCTGATCATTGATCAGGTTATTTTAAAGGGTTATGGATCACATTGTCAGGAGAAGCTTTTCCCAAGTTTCCACGTCAGATTTCCAGTGCAGAGATGTCTTTGAGAGAGACACACAAGATACTTTTTTACTTTTTTACAGCACAGCAACTCTACCTTTTTCCAGGATTGTTTTCTTTCCAGAGCAAGGTACACGGGCAAAGATCTTTTAGCTAAAACCACTCATTAGGTGACCAGCAACATTATGTCTACAAGGATCATCTGTTTGGGTTTTCTCACAGCAAAATGGAGGTTAACATACTCACACACACACACACCCACGCACAAACACACACATGCACACCCACACACACAGGGCTTAGACCACAGGTCCACAGACTCTGGAGTGTGATGCTAATGATGGCAATTAATGGAGCCTGACAGCACAATCTGCTGTCCATTGTCTCCCAATCAACAGCCTCACTGTCCACATGGGCTGTGGAGGGGACTTGAAATTTACTCTGAGAGTGTGGGGAATTGCGAAAAGAGGACCTGTGTATGGAGCTGGGGGGGTCCTGCCCCATGGGACCAGGGTGCTGTCACAGCTGATCCTGAGCCAGGGATTAGCTCAATTAGAGAGAGCGAGGACGTCTGATGGCGGAGCAGAGCTGGCTAGTCCCATGATCTGTTTTGTGTGTGTGTGTGTGTGTGTGTGTGTGTGTGTGTGTGTGTGTGTGTGTGTGTGTGTGTGTGATATATTCTGCGAGTCTGTTTATATTAAGGGTTGTTGGCCCTCCTTATGCAGCCCATGAACAAAAGACGAAATGACGGCTTGCCCTTTTCTGTAGCCGTGACCTCCGTGATGGATATCCATTTATTGTCATATATTTCAATACTAATTAATTTCTCTTTTAATTTCATAATCTTTTCCTGTTTTCCTGAGGAGAAGGTGCCCTGCACTCTATGAATGCATGAGTGGACATCAGAGAAAGAGCTTGATATTTTTAACAGAAACCATTTCATATAAAACTAAAACATGTAGCAGTTCAACTTATTAATTACATTGAACCTTTTGACCCTTTAAATTGGATGTATTAGGAGGATAGATCATTTTCTTTACTTTGGATTTTTAACCAACAATCTTACTTTGTTCCAGACCTTTCCTGTTGGAGATAATACGGGCAACTTTTCTATGTTTCGGTTTTCAAAATACCTTTAAACCGACAAGCCAATCCACGTCTAGACTAACTTAAGAGGCTGCACCAGCTGTGCCTCTTCTAATTGGTCAAAATGGACCAATACAATAGAATGGCTCAATTACAACAATAGCAAAACTTCAGAACATTCTTGTCTTTTAGAGCGAGCTCAGACTTTAGGCACAGGCCCTCACAATGTGTCCAGGCCCAGTATCAATGCTGCTCAGAGGAGCTTTCCTGCCATAAGACCTGGAGCTAAGCAGCACTGAGTCCTGCTTTTGCTTGGCCTGAGAAACAATGGGGGTCATTAAATGAGCAAACAGATTATTGCAGCCTCTCAATAGATGATGCAGGAAGGGTCTGGGGCTCCAACCAGCTCCCAGCAGGTACACCATAAGACCAGGCCAGCACATCTGGCCAACCTGCTGCCATGGAGCATACCTCTATGGGCGGCTTCCACGTGTGTGTGTGTGGTGTGTTTGTGTGTGTGTGTGTGGTGTGTTTGTGTGTGTCTGATGTGTGTGTGTGTGGTGTGTGTGTGTGTGTGATGTGTGTGTGTGTGTGTGTTTGGTGTGTGTGTGTGTGGTGTGTGTGTGTGTGTGTTGTGTGTGATGTTTGTGTGTGTGTGTGTGGTGTGTGTGTTTGTGTGTGTGTTTGGGGTGTGTTTTTGTGTGTGTGTGTCTGTGTGTGTGTGTGTGTGTGTGTGTGTCTGTGTCTGTGTCTGTGTCTGTGTCTGTGTCTGTG
>JAVQJS010034488.1:0-15779 GCA_036024795.1 Galaxias rostratus
ATATATATATATATATATATATATATATATATATAGATATATAGATATATATATCATACCTATTCATTTGTTAATTGGGCGTCATTTTGGGATTTTCTGACCACAGAGCTTATTAGTAAAATTCTAAATGTACCATAATTGTTTAGTTCATGTCATCTTACATTGTGTAATGGTAGACGCCATTTTACGATAGAATCCATATCTATGTTTGATGCAGCATTTTTCATTTGTCGTTGTTTAAGAGCGGGATGTGTTCATCGCTCCAACACCACTGCCACTGACTTTCAACCCACACTCAGGTGAGATACGCACACCAAATACATACAGTCTGACACAATCACTCACAAAGATTTTGTCTCTTAGTCAGCTAGAGTGTATACCAGGTTGTTATGGCAACCATGTGTGTTCACCATCTCTGTCTCTCCCTCTGTCACACACACTGCAAGTCTCTCTCTCTCTGTCACACATGCACAGCAAATCTCTCTCACTCTCCTTTCCCTCTTTCTCCCACCCTCTTCATCTCTCTCCTTCTCCTCATCTCTCTCTCTCTCTCTCACACACTCTCCCTCTCTCTTTTCCTCCTCAGTGCCTTCCAGTCATTTCTTTTTCATTTAGTTCATGACATATTTTGTTTACAGTTTAGAATGCGGTCTATCACACACACACACACACACACACACAAACACGAACACACACACACGCACACACACACACACACACACACACAAACTCACAAACAAGCATAAATAATCCCATCCACTGACACACAGTCACGCCTACAAACACCCACACAATTACACACAAAAACACACACTGTCCACAGTTTGTCGCTCTGCTGCTCAAACTAAAGTCATTAAGGTGTTTTGTCACTGTATTCCACATACACAACGCCCCCCCCCCCCTTCTACACACTCACGTACACACAAACCAATACTCCCATGCTGTGACATTGTAAGAGATTAGTGGCATCATCTGCTCGCTGTGCTTTGAGATAATTAATTCCAGAATCATCTCTTCTATAGCCAGGGGAAACGAGAGTCATACCCAGCAGTGGACACTGTGTGTAATCCTTAATCCACGTTACACTAAACACTGAAAAAATTCCTCTTTGAACCAACCTAAAAATTTGCTCTAATTTGTTACCAGCAGTTTTGTGTGTTGTTCTCCAAGTATTTACATGATTGGTGACACCATGAATCTTGATTTGATATCAGCCCAAATATTGGTTTGTGCTTCAGTAGCATTACTGAACTCAGCATCTGTTGGGTAGGCTTTGTACTTTAACATCTCTTTGGATACTTTTCCAAGAATATCTGACTTTGACTCCGCAATGTCATGTTTGAACCATACATTGTGTCACAGGATAATGTTGGTATCGGAAACTCTCTTGGCCACATCTGAATTCTTGTAGAGACTACTGGATGTTGTGGGCAGGAGTTCTGTCATCTGATTGAGTTGAGATAGACCCTAAATCCTCACTGATTAAATCCTTGGCTGCAATCATCAGTTTAGCTCATTGTCAATCACTAGCTTCCTGGTGTCGTCAGGATTCAGAAGCACTCGCATCTTGATTGATAATTTTGCTTTGTCAGGCCATTACTGCAAAAGCAAGAATGAAAAAAGTAGTATGAACTGCTGTACAAGTTTGGCCACAACTTACCTCTAATCCCTATTCACAAGTTTACTGCTTCACCAATTAACAAATGCAAAATTTCCAATTACATTTTTACTTTTGAAAATAATCAGTATTAGTGTAAACCTAAGGCCTTAACAGTAGGACTATCTTAAATTTAATTAGGTGTCTGGCTGGTGCATTGTAGTTTCACCTTGATTTTTAGCCGGTCATGGCATACAAGACAAGAGTTATTTTTGTTACATGAAAATTGCTTAGAGCAAGAGTAAACAAAATGTCATTCTGTTGCAGAGCTGCATCATATACCCTAAATCATCTGTCTATTACAAAGGCAAGTTCCCAAAATCATTGTCTTAATTTAAAATTTGCAACACATTTAAGAACAACGAAAATGGCATGAAATTACTTACAATGTAATGCATTTATTGTTATTGCCTTGTAAATGTAACCTACATTACATTGCGTGGATGACGTTTTGAAATTTGTTTTGAAGTTTTTTAAGTCACATTGCATAATGCACTTTTAATTCAACTGAAATTATTTAATTTAAATTTACAATGAGCTGGACAAAAGTAACAGCTCCAATGTAACCAACGACAGCACATTCACACAGCGTAGACAATTGTGCAGTGTAGCGTTTTGAAACTGTCAATTGACACAAATATAAAGTTTTGATTGGTCTGAGTCTTTTCAGTCATTCAAGAGTTGTACTTAGTTTCACAACATGTAAGTGTTATATCTATAGAGTGCTTGCTAATTTACAGTCAGCTCAAATAGTGAAGGTTTTGTTTTTACTCCATTTTTTTAACAGTTTCACCTCTGTAAAATTCCTGAATTTTAAACAGTTCAACACAAAATATGCTTTATTTCATATCAAATGATTGATAAATTAGTTTAAGCACATATCCTTAAGCCACTGAGATTCAATCTCTCCATATTTCTACCGCTATAATCAGTTGTAGTTTTAAACTACGAATACGCAGTGATAGACGCTTTGACTAATTTTCAAGACAACCCATCTCGGGACCTGACTTTGAGTGACGGCTCCAATTGATCATATAAAAATGACCTAAAATGTGTTTCAAATACTTTAATTGTGTTGCTACTACCCCAAAATGTATCTGTCGCTTGATGGCTTTTCACAGGACATAAAAGAAGGTCTCGTTGAGGAGTGAGCAAAATATCAGATAAATCAAGAAGGCGGATGCTGGCACACACTGGCAGCCGCATCGTCTCTGAAGATTTCCCTAATTTGGACTATACAAAGAATCGTTCTCAACTTTTACCACCAACAGAGGCATTATGTCGTGTGGTGCTGTTGGGACCGTGGTCATCACTTTTGGTGGCGATCCTGGTCCAGTACATCCCGGTGTGTTCAGGTCAGTCGAGTCCGATCGTGCCCTTCGCTAGCCTGCCTGCTAGTGCTGCTGATCGCCGCTTTTGTCCGCTCCTCGCCACTGACAGCACGTCTACGGGACACCTGGCCTTTTCCCCGAACTTCGGATGTTCTCCGATCCGTGGTGTTTCCTGTGCTCCATGCTCCTCATTTCCGGGGTCACACAGGTTCTCTGCACTGCCAAACTGATGCTGGCTCGGTGGAGGTGTCTAGCCGGTTTGGAGCTATTGCTAGCCTCCCGTTAGCATGTCGCTCCGGTACTCTGCCTCCACGCTTCGCCAACCATCCTGCATTGACGCTCTTCAACAACTTGGATTACGCCGCAGCTGCCGTCCTCCACACTGAGGCTTTGATCGCATTTTCACCTACAACTTTTCATCTAACACCATTCCATTCCTCTGGTCACACTGCTCCCCTACTTCCTCAATACGCCGTCACAACAAACCAGATATGAAACCATCCAATCTCCGTCCAGTCCCTCCGTGCTCACAGCCCATCACTACACATTGAAACCTGAAGCTATCCTTTCTCAACACTCGTTCCCTCAACAATAAAAACATCAAAACCCGCAGCTGATTTTCTGGACCTTCTGAACTGCTTCAACATCACCCAACCACGGTCACATCCTGGATCTGATCCCACAAGCCCCAAACTCTCCAGCCACAACCTCCATATATCTGACCACCTGGCAATCACACTAGACATCTGCTCTTTCAGCCCCCTTTCTACCAAACTGTCAACCTTCCCTCCCTCGCCATCTCACAACCCCCTTAAACCTTGCCACTTAGTACAACTACACACTTTCCTCCTGCCTAGATGAACTTGCTCCAACTGAATCCAAAACAGTCTCCTTCACTCACACAGCACCTGGGTACAACCCTGAAATCCATAAAATGAAATCCCGTAAACGCTAGCCTTAGAGACTGCACAAAAAACCTATTTAACGGTCCACCTCTAAACCTACACAAGACTACCTCCAACAATATAAAGATGGAATCAATGCAGTCCTGTCCAGCCCTTCTATTCCAAACTCATACACTCTGGCACCAACAACCCCAAAGCACTGTTTTCCACTATCAACGACTCCTCAAACCCACCGAAAATACCACTTCATCTTTTAAGGTCAACAAATGCAATACCTTCTTGTCTTTCTTCCAATCTAAAATCGACACCATCTACAGTTTTTTCTCTCTCTTCCAAGCCAACCTATTTCTCCCCCATTTCTTCAGCGGATTTTTCCAAACTCCTGTCAGACATCAAGACCCCCACTTGCTCCCTGGACCCCGTCACCTCTCCACTCATCAAAGGCCGCCTCCCAATCCTCTCTCCTGTCATCACAACCATCATCAACTTCTCTCTTGAACGTACCATAGCTGCCCAACTCAAATCTCATGTCCACTCCAATAGTCTGTTTGAACCATTTCAGTCCAGTTTCCGCCCACCATCACAGCACAGAAAAAGCCCTCCTCAACATCACAAACAATCTCCTCCTGTCCTCCAACTCTGGCCACCTCAACATCCTCATCCTCCTGGACCTCAAAGCAGCCTTTGACACCATCAACCACTCCATCCTCCTCTCCCACCTCCAGAACTCACTCCACATCACTGGCTCGGCTCTCTCCTGGTCAGGTTTGTCATACCTCACAAACCGTCAGCAATTCATCCACATCAACAACTGCTCTTCCTCTATTGCCTCGCTGTCATACGGTGTACCCCAATGTTCGGTGTTGGTGCCCTCCTGTTCATCCTTTACCTCCTCCCCATAGGAAACATCATCCACTGCCATGGCCTGCACTTCGACTGCTACGCCGATGACTTTCAACTTTACATAGCTACCAAATACATCAACTCCGCAATTCTCATACCCATTTCCTTACTGAAAAAAAAACCCCTGTATGAAACATAATTTTCTCAAACTTAACTGTGACAAATCAGACATCATCATCGGTCCAAAAAATATCACCAAATCCACCCAAGATTTCCAGCTGACAATAGACACCACAACCTTCTCTCTAGCCCCACTCGTTCACAACCTTGGCATTTACTTCGACTCCACCCTGTCCTTTGAACATCACATCAAGCAAGTAACCCGGACTGCCTTTTTTCATCTAAAAAACATTGCATGACTCCTCCCACCTCTGTCCTTCTCCGCTGTTGAAACCCTCATACACGCACTCATCACATCCAGACTAGACTATTGCAATAGCCTCCTCTACGGCCCCCTATCCAAAACGCTCAACAAACTCTAATACATCAAAAATTCCGCTGCCCGCCTCCTCACCAGCACCCGCTCCCGAGACCACATCACCCCTGTCCTCCAAAACCTCCACTGGCTCCCTTTTCCGCAGCTTATCAAATTCAAAGTCCTTCTCATCACTTTCCAAGCCCTCTATAACCGGGCCCCCTCCTACCTCTCTGACCTGCTCCACTGTCAAGCCCCATCCCACCCTATCCCACTCCCAGCGCTCCTCTGCTGCCTTCTCTGCCTCCCCTGTAGGACCAAGCTTCGAACCTGAGGTGACAGAGCCTTCTCGGTCGCTGCCCCCACCCTCTGGAACTCACTCGCACAACCCATCCGTTACTGCTCTGACCTCCTCATCCTTCAAAAACCTGCCCAAAACTCACCTAGTACTGCTTTTAATGTTTGATATTTGTTTGCTTGTTTTTTACCCCCATGTCATTGTAGCCCCTAGGAAGGTCTCTCATGGCAGATTAGTCCCAGGGGAGGGTCCAGACTAAGCGCAATTCCCAAAGACCCCAATCAAGTGGAACCAATGGCACTGTGGCACCTCGCCTGGAAGAGGGAAACCGGGGCTATCGGGTGGAACCAGACGCGAGGGAGATATTTGTAGGTGAGGGTCTGGTGTCCGGGCCTTGACCCATGCACAGCCCGAAGAAAAAACATGGAGCTGTCATGCGAAATAGTGTCCGGCTGCGAAAATGTGTCCAGCTTGCGTCCGGCTTGTGTCTGGCTCGTGTCACAATGTTCAATAATGCTACATTCCGTTGTGCGGGCTAAAGGGCTCGCGCTAGCGTCAGTCACAAGCTAGGCAACACTATCAAATCTACCTCAAAGTGGCTAGTTCAGTCTACATGAAGTTCATGAAGAATTGCAATTTGTGTATTTTAATTATTATATATAGGTTAGAATTATTTATATGTATTTGAAAAAAATTTGTTTTCCTTAAATCTTTGCTCCCGTAAAAGAATCTTCAACATTAAGTATTTAAACTGTTAATTTAAAAAATATATAATGTCAGCTATATGGTGAATGTTGTCTGTTTAGTTAATCAGAAGAAATTAAATTTTTTGTCACAATTGTTTTTTTCTTGACCCCACGTGGTATTGATTGACAGCACAGCTTCTTGAATGACAAGCTCGGCATAACCTGAGCAATTGTAGGCGTGAATTAAATTGTTCTGCACAGCAATTGGATGAAAATCCTTACATTTCTACGTTGGGCGCTTTTGCCTGCAAAACGGAATGTAGCAAAATTTAACATTGTAGCAAAAAACGCATTGCGACGCAAGCCGGACACATTTTCACAGTCGGACACTATTTCGCATTACAGAGCCGCCGCTCTGTGGGCGCACCAGACATTGGAGTCAGGTGCAATGCCAATTGGGTGGCAGGCATGGCCTGGCAGTTGCCCAGGGTGAGAGGCGCCGAGCAGGTGTGGGGATTTTTACTTTCGAGTCCCCTGCCTGGCGCTGCTGTATTGGAGCTTTCCCAGAAAACGAGAGGGTTGTCTCTTTGCAACTGCGAGTCACTGTGGGGAAGGCTTTGACTGTTTGTGCTTATGGACCAAATGGTAGTTTGGAGCATGTTCTCTGAGTTTCTAGTTGGGGTCCTGGAAAGGGAACCTTCTATTGATTCTGTCGTTCTCCTGGGGGATTTAAACCCCAATGTGGGTAATGATTGAGAATAACAAGCACATTGTTCGAGCATAGGGATGTTTATAGATTTACCTGGTACTAGGACACCTTAGGTCGTAGATCGATGACTGACTTTGTGGTCGTGTCATCAGACCTGCGGCCGTATGTTTCGGATACTCGGGTAAAGAGAGGAGCAGAGCTGTCAACTGATCACCAGTGGTGAGTTGGATCAGATGGCGAAGAAGGCTGCCGGACAGACCGGGTAAACCCAAACGTGTATTGAAGATGAATTGGGAACGCCAGGTGGAGGACGGAAGCTTTTCAACTTCCACCTCCGGAAGAACTTCTGGTGCACTTCTTGGAATTTGAAGACATTGATTCTGAGTGGACCATGTTCAAAGCCTCCGCTAGGAGTTGTGGTCAGAAGGTTGTCTGTATCAGTTGTGGCGGCAACCAAAGAACCCGCTGGTGGAGGCCAGAAGGGAACAATGCTGTTAGCTGAGCCTGCTGCCACCCTAACCTGGCCTCGGATAAGCGGTGGATCATGATTGAATAGATTTTGTCCTATAGAAAGTTGAGAAAATGCCGTAATGTCAGATGGCATTTTAGAGAATGCTCCTAATTCCCCATTTCAATCATGTATTTCTCCATATTTTTATCCATGTTATTGTGTACACCATTTTACTTCAAATTGTTTGTTGTATTGTAAAATTAAAATGAATGCACCTAGCCTGCCCACTCACTGGCTTGGCAATGAACCAGTAAAAACCCATGTGTGTGGAATTGTGTACATGTTTGTGTGCCAGCGTAGATTTCCGTGAGCTTTCTGTGAACAGGGAACCTACAGAATTGTAACACCACACCATTTTAACCTCACAGTATTGTAACCCTACGTTATTGTAAACATACATTATTGTAACCCTTCAGTATTGGAAATGTATAGTATCGGAAACCTTTTCTCTTTGTGTCAATCCCAGCTCTCTCTTTCTAGTTTTAATGATCCCTATCTTCTTTTTCCTCTTTTCACAGGGTGAAGGAACGTCTACCAAACAGCGACACAGAAACAGAAGGTAGAGAAAACGTTGTTATATTTACCCATGCTTCAGAGTGTGCCTCTGTTGTTTAATGGGACTGTGTAAGGTAGAGCAATCCAGTTACAACACACTCTGGGATGTCTCTATTTAGTGGTGCATCGAAGCCAGCGCTACAGCAGAGAAGTGGCTGGCAGTCCTCTATTTCAATGTAAATCTTTGTCTATTTTAAACGACACTTTAGCATTAGTTTAAGTGTCTGCGTTGTAGTCTTGGGCTTTGATCGTTGGTAGTGCATAGAGAGGTTTGTTGTGTTTGTAAAGCAGATTCAATTGGAGATTGTTTTTCAGTGCATATGTCCTTGATCGTTTAGTCAGATTGAAATGTGGCTGATAGACTGGAGCTTGAGACAAAACACTTATTCAGTCACTTGTAGCTGTTTTTACCTGATCTTCCACCTCAGCTCCCTCTGTACAATCTTCAGCTCATCCTTGTTGCCAGACCCAAAAGTTATTTTTTTGTCCTTCCAGAGAGCCTTTATGTCAGGAGTAATCCAGGGTTTGTTGTTTGAACAGTCCTATTGGGTACATTTTTTTCCACACAAAAATTGATGTACTCAGTGATGTAGTCGGTAAGGCTGTTAATGTCCTCCCCATGAGAGTCAGTAAACACATCCCACACAGTATTGTCAAAACAGTCTTTCAGGGTCTCCTCAGACTCAACAGACCATCTCTTTACAGTGCATGTGGACACTGGCTGCCTTTTGACAATGGGTGTGTACACAGACAGGAGATGTTCCAAGTTGTGGTCAGATCCGCCCAGGGGAGGATAGGGTGATAACCTGTATGCCTCCTTGGTGTTGGCATACAGTAAGTCCAGTTTTTTATTGTCTCTGGTGGAGCAGGTTACATATTTTTTTAATATTGGCAGAGTGGTATAAAGAGAGGCACAATTAAAGTTTCCAGAGATCAATAGGAGGGCATTTGGGTGCTGTATCTGCTGTAAAAAGGCCACCCTAGGAAGGTCTGCTGCGAAATGCATTCAGTTGGAGGAACGTCTTATACGTTGTTATAAGAACGAACACAAGATCTCTCTCCCTCTCTTACTCTCTCTTACTCTAGCTTACTAACTTTCTTTCTCTCGTGCTCTCCCTCACTGTCTATATCTGTCTATCTATCATTGTCTCTTCCTGTCTATTTGTCTGTCTGTCCCCCTTTTAGGTGTGACGCTTACAGATCTGATTGAATGTGTGAAGGACAAGGACCATCAGCTGGTACTGTGCTTTATGTTTCTCTTCTCCGTGGTCACTTTGTAACCTGCAAAGGACATGAACAGTATGTAAGGCCACCCCTGCCCCTGTGATTTTTTAACAGCTGCGAGAGTTGCATCTTCAGGGGGGGGACCTGTCTGCTCTGGACCAATCAGGCTGCAGCTTACTACACCATGCTGTGGCAACGGGCAGCAAGGATACGGTCCGATATATCCTTGACAACGGTAACCTTCACAACACCCTGAAGTATATTTGAAATTCCACCCACACTGCAGAAGAATGCAGTTGAAATGCTCCCAGTGAAGCATTGGGTATGATAATAGGTACAGTTGAGTTGTGTTCTGTGTTTGTGGTGTGTGTATGGATACCAGAATAAGCCTTGAAGCATAGAGGACCCAGCCTTCAGCTATGCTGTTTTAATTTGGAGACAATCCATTTCTCCACAAAGAAACACTTTTGTTGACATGGTTTGGGCTATTGTGATATGGCAATAATGAAATTTAGTCCTGTTTGACTAGTTAATTGCTAAACCTGTAGCTTTGTGATTGGCTAATGGCTATCCAAGGTTCCTTATGATTGGATAATGGCTAACCGTGCTGTCTGATGGGCTAAGGGCCTTTCCTTTGTCTTTCTACATAGTCCCTGTGGACCTTCTGGATGTCACCGAGAGAGAAAAGTAAACTGCTTTCTATTGCTTCCAAACGTCAAACACATTGCAATTCAATTATGAACTGAAACCTGTAATTCTGTTTGTTCACTGTGCGTCCATTGGTGAAATGTTGTGACTGATTTATATATTTTAGTCTTAGTCGTATTGTTCCAATGGCAAGGTGGTTTGGTTTTAATTACCTCTCCCTCACTCTCCCAGTGGAGAGACAGTTCTTCACAGAGCCTCCTCTCTCTGTCAGAGGACCATATGCCATTACCTGGTGGAGGCTGGTGCTTCTCTCATGAAGACAGACCTCCAGGTAAGAAGTCGATCTCTGTGTTTCTCTCAGCCTCCTTAATTCTTTCTCTATGTAAAAGTAGCATATAAATTGTACTTAATTCAAGAAGTGGGTCTTGTCTGGTGGTGTGGCAAGATGTGACATAACCTGCCATCCATCATTAAAGTTTGAACATTAGGTTGGAAATCTCTCTCTCTCTCTCTCTCTCTCTCTCCCACTCTCTTTCGCCCTAGCTCTCGCTCTCAGCTGGGGGTATTGCAGATGACTATCCCCAAAGTCTATCTTTCCTTGTCTTTCTTCTCAGTTATGTCTAGTTTGTTTGCTCTCAAATTCTCTCACTCTTTTGTTCTCTTCCTACATTTCTCGTTCTTGAAATACCTACAGGTCATTCCTCTCCTTCTGTGGACGTCTCTCAATCTGCTCTATCTCTGTCTCTAATGGGAACCGGCTTCATTGCCTGAGGAGGAAGTGGGCATAGTTTGAGTTTTAAACGCTGGTACTTCATCACACATTTACACACACACACACACACACACGCACCTACATACGCACATGCACACACATGCACACACACACAGAGTTATTACGACAATGTACTCAACAAAGTGCTTTGTCTCCATTTGAAGAAGGTCTCTCCCTCCTTCTCTTTCTTTCTCTCTCTCTGTCTCTTTCCCTACGTAGCTTTCTCACAGCTAGTAACAGAAAGGCCCAAGCAGGATTGTCTAATCTGTGGGATTCGGGTAATGCTTGATTCTTCTTCCCCCTGGTATTGGAATACAGCTCAGTAGAACTTCCCCCTCTCAATCCTATTTATGTTTGTGTGGACTGTATGGGTTTCAGTGCACATGGAATTGAAACACTGTGTGTGTGTGTGTGTGCGTGCGTGCCTGCGTGCGTATGTGAGCTCTCCCATTGCCTTATCTCTGCATGTCTTTTTCCTGTCCTCTCTGTCTCAGTTCTTTGCAGTTTCTCACTCTCCTTCTCTTTTCTCTTCCCGGCTGTCTAGCATTGGGGCTTCTTCTCACACTATCTGTTTGTGCGTTCTGCCCTGGAAGTGGCAGTTTGAAACCAAACCATTAGCTTTCACCGGAGGAAACTTTATCTCCACACACATGATGGAGTTTAGACTGTTGTGTAGACAAACAAGGTGTCCATGGCCAAGAACAGAAGCAAGCCAAAAGTCAAAGGGACTTTTAAAAGGTTTCTATGGCCTTTGATAGTAGCAAGTCAAAAGCCAAAGAGGCATCCTCCAGTAGCAACATTTCCATGTAACAGACAGCATGCAGCTTCTGTTGAGTCACTCTCAGACTGTGCATCCTGCGCTAAGACTAAATCTGAAAAAACTGCTTCCCACTGCTCTGGATCTAGGCCTGAAATATTCATGATTTATTTACAATGGGTACAGCGGATTTTCATGACGGCAGGTAGTCTTTGTAATTAGCTCTGCAGAGAACACTTTAAATACACTTAATTAACGGTGATTCGTGTTTGTATCTACCGTAGTCATTGGAAACACATCATAAATATCAGCTGTACTCATTGTAAATACATAAGGAATGTCTGCTGGCGAGTCATTGTACCACCAGTTATTCGATGGTCTGCCTTTTTGGGATTGTTTATAGATATTGAAAAGAGATAGTGAGTCTAAAGGAGTTTTTCGTGTTGATTTAAATTCAGATCTTTCTTCAGAAGCAGTAGAGAAACTATTCTGATAAATGATACTATAATGTAATGGTGGTTAATGTGTCCCTGTTCTCTCCATGGTCTTAGGGGGACACACCCATGCACCGGGCCCAGAAGGCCCAGGACAACGAGCTAGCAGCATACCTGGAGAACCGCCAGCACTACCAGATGATCCAGAGAGAGGACCAGGAAACTGCCGTCTGACCTTTCACTTTTCACCACTTTTCCTGCTAACCTTCTGTGCCAAACCTACTGCATCCAAATAGAGGAGAAGTAATGATGATGAGTGAGGTTTGATTTTCATATCAGGCTCACATCAACCGAGTTCATTACCTTAAATGGATACTGAAGTCCTAAGGTCAATGTCCCAGTCTGATGATTGACACATCAAACCCTGATCTTCCTCTTACCCATTGAACCAGACTGGTATGGCAAATTATGAAGGGAATGCACGTTGTTTACAGGTTATAATGAATTAATTTGTTATGGTAGATCTCGAGAAAGGACTGCACCAAGTGAAGTCCTTCATTGGTTGGATTTACTTGGTTGCCACAAAAACTCAAGTTCTGTGATCACGTGATCATTGAGTAAATGTACATTCTTTGACTAGGTTTAGGGACAGGATGATTGTGTGTAAAATTAAAATCATTCTTCAAATTTAAATCAAAATTATTATGATTGTTTTTATTATTTGAATCAGTAGCATTATAATACAAACATAATAAGGTATGTAATTGTAGTGTTTGGTTATTGGTCTTTAGTGGCTGTCATCGACACAAAAGGAGAAATTGAAATGTACAGACAACAGCAACTCATCACAGAGAGCGTTAGTAATGTACTTGATGGTGTACCAAATATATCAAAGTAAAAAAAATTGAATTGCTCACATCAGATGAAAGGAACAGAAGAAGAAATTTTCGGTACAGGAAAATCTGGAATTTATTTGATGAACACATTCATGTTTACTAAGACTTACTGTCTCCATTTGGTTTACTCAGAGTGACCATAACCCCATGGTTATCTAGGTATTCTTCAATCAAGGAGTCAAACAGACGGAAAAGCCATGTGAAGTGAAAACATGATTGGATTTGTTTTGCAGTCCCAGCCTGTTTGCCTTTTAAGTGTTGCCTTGGCAGCATGAAGTTATCTTTGACAGAGGAAAGGTTCCATTGATGTGACTTAAAAGGCAATATATGAAAAAGTTTATTGTGGTTTTTTAAAAAGTGTTACTCGTGTCATGTGCTCATCTTACAGCGTGCCGGTTTATAAACTCATATGAAAAGCCATGTGTCAAATGCAGTGAACAGGAGATATTTCATGTGTTGGCTTAGTCATGATGATCATTCTAAATTGATTTACAGATTTTACATGATCTGAGGATTACTTTAAATGTGTTTGTCAGTTCCATTTATGACAAACTCTTGTTGTGGTGCTTATAATACAAAGTTTTTGTTCTGCTGTTAATATTGTGCTGAGCTGCACCTTTATATGATTTTAGCAGATAGAGAGATCAAATGGCTTGCGTACCTTGAACCAGAGAGCAAAATTATGTGAAGCGATACATGCTACAGTGGCAGTATCTCTATGTCTGTTTCAGTCAAAGTGAATGAATAAAGCTCTCTGTCCCTGATTGCTGAAAAGAGGCTCCTTCTTTATCCTGCTCACCTACAGGTTACCTTCAACACTGCCTCCTCTGTTGGTGTGAAGTGGACCATTATCCAAGATGAACTTGGCCAAAATGATTATACATGAACTTATTTCACCTGAGTTAAATAATGGACATTGCTTTTGTTTTGGATCGATCCTATTGCAGGGTTTACCAAGGGTCTGTTTTTGCCTTCGTCTCACCCAGCAGATTAAGTCTGAATGGAGTGGAATTGTTCAGGTTTCCTAAATCGTTTTCAAATTATTTTAATAAATGTTTCTATTTATTGTAGATAGATTAATGTAAACAATGTTTTTGTGTTTGAATCTAATTGCTATAAAATATGTATATTTGAACTGTTGTTTCCGGTCACCATTATTTTTACCATTGTTTTTGCAAAGTAAAAAATACTCTTGACATTATGATTCAATTAGTAGATCCTCAGTGTATCGTTTAAAAGAAAAAGCTTGAAGCATGAAGCAGAATGAACCTTTTTTAAAGCAAACAAGGGTGCATAACATGTAATTACTAATAAAATATAAAATGGGAGCAAGTGAACTAAAGCTGTAGTGACTATAGGCAGCATAAAGCATATTGCTTATTGGGGGAATGTTTGTCATATGTACATTTGGGGCATAGAGTGATAAATATGAGCTTGTGCAATACTTATTGGGGTATGTAAGTCAAATGTACATATAGGGCATAGGACCGAAAGACTCATCTATTCATTCTGAGGGTTTGTCATATGTACATACAAGGCAAGGTGAAACAGACATCCTATACATATTGGGAGTATGTTTGTCACATGAACAAATAGGAAAACGAGTGAGATACATCCTATACATATTGTGGGTATGTTTGTCATATGTAAATATGGTGAATAGATTAAGACAGACTCATCCCATACATATTTGGAGTATGTTTGTGTCACGATGGATGGCTAAGATGAGGGGAGAAGGATCCACTGGCAGTATTGTCAAATAAACAGACTGGTAGACATTGTCCAAACAAGCTATCCTTTTGTTAGAGTGAACACATAACAATGACCGCACAAAGACCCATCCACCATAGTGCAGTATATATACACAACCCTGTGAACAATCAACCAATCAACCCAACTAAACCCACAGGAGATAAACATTAACTAATTAGGCCCCCCGTGCGCTTCAGTCTGGTGTGTGATTGTGCTTGAGTGTAACAGTTTGTTATATAAACAAATAGGAAAAATCCTATACATACTGATGTATGTTTGTCAAGTGTACATAAAGGACATATAGTAAGATAGACAGACTCATCCTATACATATTGGGGGTAGGTTTGTCATATGTACATATAGGTTATACAGAGAAACAAACTAATCCTAATCATATCGGAGTTTGTTAAATGCACATTAAGGGAGGGCATAACGTAAGACTGACAGATCCATCCTATTCATATTAGGGTTTATCATATTTTCATTTAGGGAATAGAGTGAAACAGACTCATTCTAAACATATTGGGGTTTGTATGTAATATGTACATAGTTGACCTTATAGTGACACAGACATGCCATACCATATGTTGTATATGGGGTATGTTTGTCATATGTACATTTAAGGCATTGAGTGATAAAGAGAGACTCACCCTAAACATTTTGGACTATGTTTCTCATGTACTAATGGGACATACAGTGAAAAAACAGGCTAATTCCATAAATATTTAGAATACAATATTAAAAATCCATAATTTTAGATTTAGGGTGTTGAGTGAGACAGAGACTCATCCTAAACACATTGGTAAAGTTTGTTAAATGTACTTATAGGCATGGAGTGCGCAGACAGACAGACCCATTCTATATATATGGGGGGTATGTTTGTCATATTTACATAAAGGACATAGATTGAGACAAACAGTCCTATACAAATTGGGATAAGTTTGTAATTTCTTCCATTAGGGCATGGAGTGAGACAGACTGACTCATTCTCCTCCAAGTGTTCGTTTCTCACATGTACATAAAGAGCATAGTGTGAGAAAGTAAGACTCTTCCTATACATATTGGGGAATGTTTGTCATAAATACTAATAGTACAGAGTGTGAGACAAACAGACCCATTATCTACTTACAAGGAGTTTGTCATATGTACATTTAGAGTAATAATAATAATACATCATATTTATAAAGCGCTTTTCAAAACACTCAGAAAAACAAGTCGCCGGTCCATCACAGGGCCAACACAAAGGGACAAACAGCAACTCGCATATTCACACCTACGGACAATTTTGAGTAAATAGACAATAGACAATTAGACAATTCTCAGTAA